>CM076575.1:1526264013-1526536120 GCA_034641835.2 Pinus albicaulis | reverse complement strand
AATCAAAGAAAATTTCAATTAAAACTCCTAAAGTCACTAAGGAAACAATCAAGTGATCAAACACTTATAAAATCTAGGAGATCAAACCACACACAAACAGTAGATTCCCACACTAAAAACACTAGTTGGTGATGAAATCCAACATCGTAGTAATTTAATGCAAAAATGGCAGTTGAAACAATTACCCTGACAACCTGCTTAATGAAATAGACTAGTGCAAGTTTCTCCACTTAAACCATCTCGAGTGAATATAACCCTCCGGAGAGTCCAAGTGATTTTAGTCGACGTCTGCTCCAGGTACAGTGGGATCTTTCCTCCACCGTCACCTTAGGAAAAAATCTTAAAGTTTATGACCACTATGCTCATCAACAGGAACAAATATACCCGGGGGAACAGTCTACGATCTGATATACGCACAAGGGCAGAGTAACAAAGCTCAATCCCCTTGAAGGCTCCTTGACATAATCCAAGGTATACCGACAAGTGACCCCAGGCTCCTTGATAATGGTCAATCCGAGGTTTACCGTTGTTAATACGCGCACATCTTCTATCGTTCCCAATGAGTTGGAATTGATCACCTCACTGGTTCAGATATGATCTCGTGCTTGACTCCTTTAAGAGAAGCTTCCCAGAGCATACAAGCTACTATTGGATTTTTCCTACTGCACGATTGACTACTTGTTTGTTTTAATTGTCTTGGAGAGTTAATTACTCACTACTCCAAGACATTAGCCTAAGCTATGTTGGTGAAAAGAGTCCTAGAAATATAAAATTACTAGATTGATTTTAATTTAAGCGTTGCTTTTAATAGGATGTTTCTTAAGACAATGGGTGCGAAAGTGAAACTTTGATAATATGTAGTGACCCGACTCAAAACACTAAAAATGCATCTATTATGAGAAACAACTCATTTCCTTTCAATGAATTCTATCTAAAAGAAAGAGTTGAGAGATGCAATATTTTAAAACAATTATTTCCTTCAAAACAAGAATATATGAAAATAAATCTTATTTCACGAGAACACAATATGACCAATTGCTCAAAAACAAATCCCTTTATTATTCAAGATCGAAACTATAATCAAACATTCTACAAAAGAAAACTACAATTCTAGAAATCTAGAAATAACACTCAAAACTAAAAACACTACTTTCGAGATCTAAAAATTCTAAGAATTAAATCTGAAATCAAAACTTTAAATATTTTGAGGACGTTTCGCTTAGTTTGTAATCTAACTAAGAAATAGGTGGACTACCCATTTGAGCACATTCTTCCACGGGACAAGCAGATTGCTCATAATCTCAGATTTAAGTTTTAGGAACTTCCTAGCATCCTTGAAAAAGCAGCGAACTAACTCAAATGAGGTTTATGAAACTATAAAGTAAACAACACACGAAACCAAGTGAATCGATTAGTGCCATGATACATGTAACAAGTATTCACACAACTGAGATTTCTATTACCATAGAATGCATTGAGTTTGACAAATTTAAGATCCAAATAGATCTGCTCTGTATTGAATTCAGGAAACTCTTAAAAGAATAGGATGTGTAATTATCCCCATGTAGGATATAGGATTTTCCTTTGATGGGTGCACTAAGTTTTCCCTAATTGAAACAATTGGTACTATGATTGTATTACTGAGTTGATCATATGTTGATGTATTTCTATAAGCCTTGTAAAAGTGATTGTGAGAGTATTGTTGTTCATTGTTCATGGTTGATGATGTTAATGTGTTGATGGTTTGCTCTCATATTTATATGCTGCTCATGTAATTATGTATATAGATCTGATAATTGATTGTTGAGCTGCTGGTTAATTAACGCATGATTTAGTTAATTGTAAAGAAAAGGAAAAATGGTGGAAAAGTTGATCCATTGGGCCACAATACTCCATTGGAAGTTTTCCCTAATTGAAACAGTTGGTACTATGATTGATCAGTAATACAATCAGGAGGAGTCTTTTGTTTGACGAGATGGAGCATGATAGGACAGCTTCGGGACTGGCTCCTCCGGTGACCCCACAGATTTCTGGGTAGGAAGTGGACCTTGCACCCTTGCCTCCATCACCTCCCTTCCTTCGCCACTTCCCCCTCCGCCAACCCGCACAACCGCAATTTAAAATTTGAATTTTCATTTTCCCGCTTTCATTCACCCGCCTACAACAGTCTGGATAGCAGTAAAGTTTCTTAAGAAACAATACTGATAAAGCTTCTGAAGGTGATGCGATTCCAACTTCTTTATAAACGAATTCAACCATGGAATCTCGCCTTCATTCACCCACCTGTAGCAGTCTGGATAGCAGTAAAGCTTCTTAAGAAATAATACTGATAAAGCTTTTGAAGGCGATGTGATTCCAGCTTCTCAGAAACGAATTCAACCATAAAATCTGTACATTCTGATGCTGGAGATGCTATTTCTCAGGATATTCCAAAAGAAAATGAAATGGGTGATCATACAGATCTCAGCTTCATATGAATATACACTTATTTCACGGTGTATATATATTCGAAGGCCCATGGTGATGCATAAAAGGACTAGTGTTAACTTTTCAGTGCTTGGCCATTAAAATAAGTTGATATTTTACAGTATATTGAACTCTGCTCCACTTGTATGTATTATAAGTGGAGCGGTTGTATCTTGCTACTTGTATGCTCTTGGTCTTGGTCTTCAAACACGTATTAGCTCCATGAATATTTTAGTTTTTAGTTTTTTTGTCATTTCGTTCTTGTAAAATTTCATGGAGATCTGAAGAAATGTAGTGCTCTCTCATTTTTCTAGGATTGGTAATTCTTGACCCTTAGCAAAATCTCTATTTTTTCCTCGAAACATTCTCCAATCTATGCCTTTCTTAAATTCCACTTCATATTTTCTACATGTTAAGGTTTTGGGTCCATGCAATGGAACCAACTGTTGGTTATACTTTCTTACATGGGTTTGATGCAATGCCAATAAGAGTTGTAGCCTAGATTTTAATCTGAGTGGATACTGGCATATCACTGTAAAAAAGATAGAGTTTCACCTGATGTATTCCATTAAGGGTGTGGACCTAAGAAGATATTTGCAAAGAGATTTAAAATCATAGGAATCCACACAAATCATCAATTATGTGGGATAGATAAAGAGGAAATATGAAAACATGCACTCACACAACCTTTCTCCATCAAACATTATGACAATTAACAAGCAAGCAAAAACTTTTGTTCATTTGAAAAAACAAATCATATGAGTGGGAATAATTATGTATCAAAATTGATTCTGTCATGATCCTATTTATACAAATGACATCATGCAATACATCTTCGAACAAAGGATCAGAGGAGATACGGATATTGGAAATGGATATAAAATTTTTTTCCTGTAAACAAATTTTGTAATCAAATTAAGAAACAATTTATAAAAAATTTAAAAGTTATTCCAAAATGTTGGAATTTTTTTCCTGTAGGCGCTGGAAAAATCATTTTCCAGCGCCTACAGGAAAAAAATTCCAACATTTTGGAATAACTTTTAAATTTTTTATAAATTGTTTCTTAATTTGATTACAAAATTTGTTTTTTAATAGTTAATTCACCAATTTAATTTTCAATGAGGAATTTTTCCTTTTTCTTTTTCTTTTCACATGCTTTTCCTATTTATTAAAATGGTACCAAAGCTAAATTGGATTTTCTAAAAGTTCAAAACTTTGTCATGTCATTATAAAAGCAAAACTTCACCATACTATTTAGACTAAACTCAATTAACATCTTAATAAGAAACTATAAAAAATTGTACAGAAAGATTAAACAAAATTAAGATAAAAAACAAAAAATAAGCCACAAATAATTTTTTTATAAAAAACTATACAGACTATAAACAAAATTAAATAAAAATAAAAAAATAATCCATAAATAATAAACCTTATACTTACCTTCTATAACTAAAACACAACTAAACTAATAATAAAACTTAAGTTCTCTAACTAAAACACAACTAAACTAGTAATAAAACTTACCTTCTCTAACTAAAACACAACTAAACTAGTAATAAAATAAGTAATTAATTTATGATGTAAAATCTAATAATTTTTAACTCTTGATTCCCAAAAACTAACATCCATGCCCCTATTATTTCCATCCCATTAAATAATAGATTCGGTTATGACTGATTTGTTATGGAAAACTAAAATTTATAAGCTATATTTGTGGCAAGATCTTTCTGTCTGGGAATAAAAATTTTAGTGTTTCACTTCTAAAATAGTTTTCACGTTCTCTAGATCCATTAAAATTTAATGAAAATAATAAACATTGCTGATGACCTATTTTTATTAGTTTTCAAGTTTTCTTAGAAGATCCATTGAAATTCAATGAAAATAAAAAACATTGTTGATGTATAATAAATGGTTTTTAATTAAAAAAGGTTGTTGGAACCAATTAAGAGTTTGTAATATAAGAATTACAACCAAATATATTGATCCAATATAAGCACAAAATAAATCACTCTCAAATTTATGAAATTCCATTTGTCAAAAGTCCAAATTTAAGCTTTTTCCTGATATCTTAACATAAAAATAAATAAAAACAATGGTGACAAATCCTACTTCACCATTTTCTGGTCTACATGTATGCCGGATCTTCACAGAACTGGTATTAATGCCATCATCTAAAAATTCTATATCATAATTGACAAAAGCAACGTATCATCATCTCCCAAATTTCCCGTGTCTGTCTGGAATTTACATTCACTAAGATACCAATATCATTATGACAAAATGCTGAATCAATATTAATAGAAGTAATATATCATCATCTCCCACATTTTCTTTTTGTCATGTATATTCACTAAGATAACAATTTGTCTGGCAAGTACATTCACTAAGATATGGAGCTACTGACAAGCAACATATCATCATATCCCAAATTTTCTGTCTATCTGGAATTTACATTCACTAAGATACCAATATCATCATGAAAAAATGTTGAATCAATATTAATAAAAGTAATATATCGTCATCTCCCAAATTTTATAATAATCTGTCTGTCATGTACATTCACTAAGATAACAATTTGTCTAGCAAGTACATTCACTAAGATATGGAGCTACTGGTAATTCACGTATATTACCACAACTAGAATCAAAATGTGAAAAGCTAGAGTCATAGAAGAGCACCATAAAATCAAATCCATATTATTAAAAGGACAATCCAGAGGTGAAAGAGTTTCTGTATGTTGTGTATTTGGAGGCACAACATTAAAAAAATCTCTTACTATCAATTGGAATCTAAAATATTGATCAATATAATCTCAAAACAAGAGAAACATAGATTCCACTAATAGAATCAAAATCTGGAGAATGTACCAATCTATTAGCAAAATCATAGAGAACAGGACATGGAAATAGATCAGATTCAACTATAAACTTGATAATGAGAGTTAAGAACAGTCCGTGGGGATGCCAAAAACACCAGAATGGAGCCCTCCACGTGCAAAAGAGAACATAAACAATAAAGGGCAGAGATTCCTTCAACATCTGTATCTAGTATGAATGAAGCTGAAATATATGCAAATGCATTTGCAAATAAATACCAATGCATGTTGATGCTAACAACGAAGAAATGAAGCAAGGCCTCTATAAGAAGAGACAAAATTATGCAAAATCTAGAGCATCTTTAACATGTACATCTGAAAGGAAATTGGCTTCAATGTGAGTATTGACCTTTGAGAAATGTTCTGAAAGAAGCAAATAAAGTATTGCGCACCAAAAATAAAATGTCCTTCCTCTATCAAGATCTCTGTTGTATAACCAAAGCAAGCTATCAACATTTCTGAAAATTTAGTTGAAAGGTCTTATATATTTCTCTATAAATTCATAGAGATGGATAAGGAGGACAATAACTTGTTGTAATCATAATCATAATCATAATTCAATAAAGTACTAAATCCAAGGGACCAGTTCAACTGGTTGTTGCAATTTTGTTGTGCATTTGGCTAGTTCTATGCTAGCACATGCCCAGTTCAAATTCTCTTGGGTTAGGAACACTAATTTACACCAATGGGTTAACTAAGAATGCCATCCAACAAATATGGGAAACATCCTTTAGATTTCCCCATTATATTTTCTTTAAAATAAAATATGTAATAAAGATTAGGAATATAAATGCTCTTTCATTACTTCTGCATAGTTAGAGTGAAATACTAGACTCATTCAGTACTTGCATAGTTAGAGTGCAACACTAGAAGATCTCAGATTGTCATAGTGGGAATCCATAATTTCTATTAATTTATCTGTACATTCAAAATGAACAAATGCAACTATCAACTCTGGTTCAAAATAAAGTATTAGCACAAACATCTACTCTTAAACAAGAATTGGTTTTAATAGTCAATATGGGAGATGCAACTGGAAACTCTGATTCAGAATAGAATATTACCAAACAAACTTCTATTTTTAAATAGGAATTGTTTTTACTAATCAATCTGGGAGATGCAACTATCAACTCTAATTCAGAACACAAAAGCATCTCCTCTTAAACAGAATCTTGTTTGCCAATTTCTTTATTATTTTCCATTTTTGTTCCTTCTTCAGTGAAATATTACTAAGTGATTTATCATATTTTGTTTTATCTTAAAAATATAAAACTTCCACACCATGAGATGATTGAAAACCACTTTTATTCTTCAGGAAGAGGTCTCCAATGCTCTTAATTTCACTTTAGGGCTGAATGTGATAAGGATGTTGGAATGGTGGTAGAGGTTGCAAATGTGCCTCCTATTTTTTAAACCATGAACAGAACTTTGTAGCAAATATATTTTTCTCAACTAAAAGAGTTTCTCACAATTATCAAGCATACTGGGTTTAAATTGTGGACAACCATTTTTTTTTTTAAGACTACAAATTTTCAACTGCGGGATTATAAATTTTAACATAATAACAATGTATTTTATTTTGGGGCTTTGCTTATATGAAATAGGTTTCGTAATTGAATCCATGGAGGGTTTGAGAGCCTTGGGGCTCTTGTGTTAATTTCTTCTCAGGGTATAATTTAGTTTGGACTATACAGAATTAGCATGATATAATTACTAATTATGCAATACATAAATACATAAATCAAATACAAAAATATCCTCTGAAATACAATGTATTTTATTAAGAACATTGTGCAATTAAAATCAAACATAACATAACATCAAACAAATAATAGGTGCATAACATCAATAAAATCGTTGCATAATCAACCTGCCTGGTTTGCTCGATCAGTAAGGATAATTCTGCTGCTCGTTGATGCTCCTCCCTGGCAACTGAGGCACGACCGAAAAACTAAAACGCGCGATCGAGAAACTGAAAACAAAACCTCCCTCGCGCGGAATTATCCATAAAATTTGTGCAACATTGATGCAGGTAGGTGGCCATGGGTCGTGGGGGTGGCAGGTGGGGGAGGAGCGGCGCCAGGGGGAGGGGTGGCGAAGGAGGCGCTCCGGGTGGGGTCCACGCTAACATCCTTCGGGAGCCATCTCTGTCTGATGCTGTTGGGAGCTGGAGAGGCAGGGTCCACATCACGCCGGAGAAGGGTTAGGTCGCCAGAGCAGGGGGATCGGGAGCTGTCACATCAGCTCCCGATTCGTCGATTAAAAGACTCCTCCAATGGATTTGTTATGTATGATATAATTCTACAAGGATATTCAAATGAGTTGGTGGCATTTAATTTTTACGGTCTCGAAATCCACATCACTTGGACACTTGCCTCTCCCACCATCCCAGACATGAGGGATTTGGCTTGAACCGAAGAAGAAAGATTGAACTATTTTATTCATATTATGGGTGCTCATACATTGAATTAATGGAAATATCCTATTAAGTTCATGGATATTAGTTGACGTTACATTGCATCATTTCCCACAAATTACATGAAACCACAATGCGTTGAGAACTTGAAAATATAAGCCTGCAGATTGTTTATGTTATCACATGTATTAGTGAGTGTATGTATTATTGAGGGTGTATATTTTATTCTCATGAAGTATCATTTTTATTAAACAATGATTTTTTCATATTATTTCTTGTAACAACTTTTTTTCTTAAACTAAAGAAGGTTGACATCATATATAAACATATAGTAGGACCCTCTCTGATATATTATGTCGTGTTCATATTACTTTATGGCTGCAATATACATATATGATGATGTTGAGTAATGTGACTTAAGGATGAGAACCTATATTCACATCTTGAGGCGGGATACACTTGCAAATTGATCATAATTACAGTGGTGATATTGATCGCAATCCTCTTTATCATTGAATAGAGAAGCGAATGGACTTCTTATATGTGACAATGTTACATGTTCTAACTATGAAATTTGTTGGGAGAACGTATGTTGAAGTTGCCAACTCAACGAGTAGCTTTGTATATATTTTCATTTTCCAACAATGCTTTTATAGATTGGAAGCATTTTATGGTTATTGACAGTGAAAATATAGCATTCATATTATTCGACAACATCAACATTAATACGAGTAGAAAATAATTATGCATTGTGGATGGGTAGATTCCATGGGTGGATGAATATCATGGGTGGATAAATATCATGGGTGAATGAATACCATGGGTATATGCCATTTTCCATTTGGATCGGGGAGAGAGAGAGAGAGAGAGGTTATAGAGAGAGGGAGGGAAGAACAAAGACACCGAGAGATAGAGGTCAAGAGAGAGACAAGGGAGAGATGGAGAGATAGTGGGGGAGAGAGAAGAGGAGGGAAGAGAGAGAGAAGGAGAGGAGAGGGGAGGGGTGGCAGAAGGAGAAGATAGATAAATGGAGATAAAAATATGGAGGGGGAACAGAAGGAGTGAGGGAGGGATATAGTGACAGAGTTGGAGAGAGATAAAGAGAGAGAGAGTGATGGGGGAGAGAGAGAGAAAGGTGGGAAAGAAAGGGAGAGAGAGTACTTGAGATAAATAAGGAGAGAGGGATGGTGAGAGAGGACTTGAGAGAAATAAGGAGAGAGAGATGGATTTGGAGGGGGAGAGAAAGGGGCAGAAGAAGAAAAACATAGAGAGAAAGGTGGAGAGAGATAGGGAGTGACAAGGGGGATATGGAGAGAGAGTGAGGGAGAGAGAAGAGTGGAATGGAAGAGAGAGAGAGGGAGAGAAGGGGAAGAGAGAAAGAGAGAGATGGATAGGAAGAGGTAAGGAGAGATAGATAGATAGATATGGAGAGAGAGTGTGTACGTTTGGGGGGTTGAAGGAGAGACAAAGGGAGATAAAGATATATATGGAGGGGGGATAGAGGTAAGAAGAGAGAGATAGAGAGAGGGAGGGAGGGAGAGATAGATAGATATGGAGAGAGATATTGTGTGTGTTTGGGGGGGGTGAGATAGATAGAAAAAGAAGAGAGATGTGGGATATATAGATATATATTGCAGGAGGAGATAAAGGGAAGAAGAGAGAAACAGAGAGAGGGAGGGAGGGGCAAAGAGAGAGAGATATAGGGGATAGAGGGAGGGGCAAAGAGAGAGATAGATATGGGGAATAGATGGAGGGGCAGATAGAGAGTGATGGGGGAGAGAGGGAGGGAGGAGAGATAAGAAGCTAGGGATGGAAATAGACATAAAGATGGAGGTGGGAGAGATAGGTAAAAAGAAAGATACACAGAAAGACAAATACAAATATTACATAGTATTATATAATATTGAACATTATTAACCATAGAGGAAGAGAAGTCAAGCTTTTACTAAAGGTAAAAGAAGTTGGATTTAGAAAGCCATGAATATTTTGGTTTTTCACTGAAATAGATGCATTGATTTCATGTAGATGTTGATTCCTAATCCTATTTGATTGATTGCATTGGATGCATTGGTTTCATTGTAATTTTTTATTTCTAATCTTATTTGATTGTTTTCACTAGATGCATTGATTTTAGTGTAAATGTCAATTTATGATTTGTTGTAACTAGGTGTATGGTGTACATTAATTTCAAAGTAATTAGATTAATAGAGTGCATTGATTTCAGTGTAATAAAAAAAAAATATTGACAATGTGCATTTATTTTCTTGTTACAGTAATTCAACCATAAATAAAATATTTGGATTTTCATCTTAAATAAAATGTTCACTTACCTGACACGTTTTGTTCTTAGAATTATAAACTATTTTTAATTATCATAGAGGGTTAGCTTAGTTGGTCGAGTCCCCTTCATTAAAGACCCTATGTTATTGAGAGGTCATGAGTTCAATCCTCTCAACACTCTCGGGGTCAATCTCTGTGGTTGAGCCGGTAGGAAGTGATCCTTTCAAGTAGAAATGTCTGGTAAAAATATTTCGTGGACATAGAAGTAACCAATATCTGGGGACCATGAAACACATAGAAAAAATAAAATATTTGTGACTCGCTACATTCTCATCATTTCCATTTTCCATCATTCAACATTTTTATTCACTTGCATTCAAATAAGGTAATAGAAAACAACTACCAATGAAATTACTTTGGGTTTAACACTCCATAAGTCACAATGATTGACTTTGGAGAAAGTTATTATTAATATTGGAGAGAAAGAGAGACAAGGTATGACATTTACTACAATAGCTCGAGTTAAATATTTGAATGGTTTGTTGAGTTAAATTATAGACTTAGAATTTTCTAACATAAATTATCAACCCAGGGTAAGTAAGCTTGTGAGATGTTGTGCAAAGTATATGTAGGCTTAATACCTCAAGTTCTTCCTAAATAAATCATTCATGCATACACAGAACTAATGTCTCTTTTATGCATCAACACTTGGCAAAAAAGGCTATGGAGTGGATTCAAACATCCCTCTGCAACTCTTGGTATTGTTGATGTTGATCAGAAAAGATAAAGATCAAACTCAAAGCCATAAAATAATCAATCTAACATTTCAAAATTAAAATATGATTAAATGAATTTAACACATTAACACAGAAACTTAATCATTTAATCATTTAACATCTATTTCTAAAACTTCGGAAAGAGAACACTAGTTGTGAAAATAAAATATTACTACATAAAAATAATTAAAAACACACATTACTGCAACTAATGGAGTTGTGAGAAAAGGGGGCCCTCCCTTACTCACAACCCCTTCAATATTAAAATGGTTTACTCAGTAGAATGGACAGAACATATAATATTATATTAATCTGGAAAATGTTATAGCAAAGTGCAAATCTGATATATCTGATCAGCAAACCAACCCAAACCCTTACAAAATGAACATAGTAGAATTTATACAAGTTTGAAGGCCCATGATTTTCCTAAATAAGAAAAACTACCATACTAAACTATTAGCCATAAATATTAGAACATAATGTCAAAAATAGCTCTAATAAGTCTAATCCATGATTGAAAGCATGGATTAGACTAATTTCCTTACATGCTAGAGATTTTCCTCATACGTCCAACGATAATAAGTTTGAATATATGGGTGGTTTCGATGATGAATCTGAAACAACCAATAGGACAATGTCCATGTAGGTGGATTTCCCCACAAAACCCATGTTCTCATTTGTTTTGACATTAAGTGGAACATAGCCAACCATTGATTCTACTGCAAGAAATCTGGGTGGTTGCAGGAAATCCTCATCTACAGGAATTCATGGAGCGTCTAGAGGAAATTGGCGACCGTGAGCTATATATAGGAAATTACAGAGTTGCTTCGAATCAAGACAAATATGCATAATAATTTAAATCAGTTGACTTGATAATTCAATAAGGAAACAGTTAGCTTAAGAAATACTTAAGAACAAGGTAAAATGACACTTTTTAAGTTAATTTGCATACCTTAACCACATAGCACCCTTTTGGCCAAAACTTAGGTAATATAATTGAAATAAGTGAAATTAGGGTCAAGGAGAGTTAAAAATGGGAGAATCAAGGTCTTATAAGGTTGTCGAAATTGAGAAAAATTGGGACTCAACATCTCCCCACACCTAGCTTTTTGTGTGTCCCTTATGAAAGAAAAAATGTTGCACCCTTAGAAGAAAAATCAGTCCTTGCCCTGAGTTGCAGCTACTGCAGCCAAATGGTCTAATTGGGCCCTGCTAGACTCTGCCTGAACCTAACTCCTATATGCTTTATTCTTTTTCTTCAAATGATCAATCCGAGCCTGTTTCTTCTTCATAATTTAGGCTTCCTTCTAATGTCATTCACCATGCTCTTTTTGCATGTGTAAGCTATTTTCTCTCAGGGTTTCACTCTCCTTTCACAAAGCTCGCTCTGAAATAATAATTTCAGTGATTATTTCCTCCAATTCCTGTCGAGACCACTTTTCCTGGGGAGTTCCTTCCCCCTCATGTTTTCCCTGGGAGGACTGGGTCAAACTAGGATCCTTCTACCCTTGCTGGTATTTTATTGTCTTATTCCATCTTTCCTGCAACAGTGGATCTTGGAAGGAAATTTCTTCTCTTTCGATGAATTCATTTGTCTCCACCATCCCTTTTCCTTTGGACAGGTCGTGGGGTTTTTCTTTCTTTTTATCAAGTCTACTTGGTGGTACCCCCCCTTTTGCAATTTCCTTTTTTTCCATCTTTGCAACATGGCTCCTTGTAAATCTCTTAGCGAGGGTGGAATTGCCCTTCAATTTGGGCTTTTTCCCTGTGGTTTCCCCAGTCACCACTACCTCTTCATCTTTTATGTCCTCCTTTATTAGTGGACCATGGGTTCGTGGCTTTTTCCTCGGTTTTTCTACTGATTTTTCTTCCTTGGCTTTTGAAGGACTGGAGTGCTTCTCATCCTCGACGAAACAATTTTCTGATAGGAAATATTCCCACGTTTTCTTCTTCTTTTGCAGAACCTCTATTAGGATTATTTTTATCAAAACATGGTGATAGAGGTTCTCCACTAGGTGGGTTTCCCTTTCCTTAGTAGAAATGACCATTTTCATCAAGGAAATTCTCAAATAATAAGGCAAATTCAAAGGCCTATCTCGAAAGTGGCCGAGAAGGCGAATATGAAACAAAAATGCAAGCCCAAAACGGCCTTCACATGTTATGTATTTCTACAGGAAAAACAACAAGTGTCGATACTTACTTCGTAGGTATTCTTATGGGATCCCTTTACTCCAATCAGGTTTTTCATGTTCTTCTGGAGGAAGGATGCACAATTCCCTTGTCGAACCGTTGATTCTTGAACTAACACTCCCCGTCCTATGGGATGTCGCATGCTCGAAACACTAGATCCTTTGTCAATCAAAATTTGACATTACCCATGTGTATTGTCACCATTTAAATTCAGAGCTAAGGACTTTGTTACCTTTGAATTAAGCCCACTGAATTTCTGAAACAGTGGTAGCCACCCTACTCTTTCCAGTCTCGCCTTACTGTGAGGGTCAGAGTCTAACAACGCAAGGCCTTGCGGTTAAAATCAAACAGGGGAACACATCCTCGACATGGCTAGGAGTGGGAGAGACAGAGTTGATTCAGCTCACAAAGACCCCTTCAAGAATTTGCAAAAAAACTCGATAGCGAAAGTTTAAATTGGAAGTATTAGGGAATATGGAAATTTTCAAAAATGCAGGTCGTCATCATGATCTGACGTGTGGAATGGATATCAAAAATATAACCAAAGAACGTGTCAGAGTTATGATGGTCAAGCATGGAACTCAGTTTATGAAATAACAGCTCACAATGGAATTTTTCCGCAAGGGTTACCATGACTTACATTCATGCAAATTTTAAAAAATTAAAGCATCATCACCTTTCACCTTAAGCATCATGTCACCAACCGTACCTTATCGATCTTGCCTTCCAATGATCCAGTCCTTGGATGATGACTGCCTTTTTCTTGAAATGATAACCCACTTTGAAATTACATCAGATGCATAATTTTATAGTTCATGATCTCAACCAATAATAAAAATGTCATTACATTATTAGATTAATTTAAGCTAATTTTCTATCTGCAATTTTGTTCTTCAGGAAACCAGTGGCGTTGCTATAGGAAATGGAACCACAACTGTTGAGCATTCTACAAGAAAAACTGTTTCTTCCCCTTTTTTTATAGTTCATTTCACATGAATGGAGGTGTTGATGTCAAATTTGCAATGATGTCATTGGATTACTAGCCATTGAAGTCAATTTTTAACCACTATGAGGCCCATCACCATTAATGATAGTGAGGACCAAGGTACTCTAATGCATCCTATCAGATGTGAATTTATGAGCTATTGTCGAACCCCCAGTAGGATCCAACAGCCAAGGATCCATAATGATTCCCCATTTATACTGGTGAGATAGCCTGTCATTAGGGCATACAAGTTTCAAGGAATCACAAGGATCTGATCTTGTAGCCAGATAATTTGATGATGTTGATGGGCCAAGATTGTTGGAAGAAGGGCCTTAAGGAATCCCACATCAGCCCAACATGAGAAATCCAAAAATTAACTGAAAAACAAAATTTATTGAGAGGATCCCAAAGGATCTACTGACCTGTGTTTATAACGAGCCAAAGGCAGTCCATGATCACTGGATTTCAATTTTAGAGAGTCTGAAATACTAAAAAAGAAGACTCCAAGGGGGCTCATTTTCCGTAACTAGTCCAATGGGCCTAGAAAAAGGAATAAAATTGTACCCAATATAATTTCCTCTCATGGTTTACTGAGCACGAGGAGGAACAAAGTGAGCTCAATGCGTCAACAGAAAATCAAGAAGAGGTAGTGATAGGAATGACTCCCTCTCCCACCATTTCCAGCTCCCTTTTCTTCACAAATTCTTCCACAAATTCCTTCTTATATTGGGATTTCTAATATAGCATGAGTCTGTGCCCATTCACCAAGGAGGTAACATTACCATCATCAATATTTTTAATCCAAGAAAATCCATTATCAAAAACTTGGTCAATTTCATAGGGAACCAACCAATGTGTGTTGAATTTCCCTTTCAAGTCCTTAAATTTTGAATCATACAACAATGTCCAGTCTCCCTCTTTGAATTTCTTCTTCTTAATGTATCTATCATTCCATTTAGCTCATTTTTGTTGTATCACATCAGTATGCTGAAAATAATCATGCCTAATCTCATCCAACTCATTGAGTTGCAAGATTCTTTGTTGTTGTGCCTCATCAATGTCTATACCCAAATCGGCTACCATATTGAAAGTTCTGATATGAAATTAAATAGGCAATAAAACTTGTTTTCCATAAACTAATTCATATGGGGAGAAGCCAGTGGTTTTTCTCCATGTGATCCTGTAAGCCCACAGTGCCTCAAGAAGTCGATCAGACCAATCCTTCTTATGTAGTTGCATTGTCTTTGTAAGGATTGTCTCCAACACCTTATTTGTTGATTCCACATGTCCATTGGCCTATGAATGGTAAGGGTTTGACTTCCGATGAGTAATCTGATATTTATGTACAATTACTTGAACAATCTTTGACACAAACCACATTGGTACCCCAAATCTTACAAAAATATCAAAAAAAACAAAAACAAGAAATAAAAAACAAAAAAACAAAAACAAGAAACCAAAAACAAAAACAAAAAAACAAAACAAACAACAAACAACAAAAACAAAAAAACAAAAAAAAATCTACCATTGCTTTCTTCGTTGCTCTAGGTAGTGCTCTTGCTTCCACCCACTTCGTAACATAATCACTGCAAACTAAAATATACTTCTTACCTTTGGATATAGGATTAATGGGACCTACAAAATCAAGATCCCACCTCTCCAATGGTTCTATGATAACTTATGGCTGCAAAGGCATTTCATCTTATTGAACAGGCCACCTTATTCTCTAGCATTTATCATATTTCTGGACATACTCCTTTGCATCTTTGAAAAGACTTGGCCAATAGTAACCTGCGTGGAGGATCTTGTAGGTTGCCTGCTTATCTGCAAAGTGTCCTCCACAAGGTTCATCGTGACAACCTCTCAATATATCATATATCTCATCCTCTCTGACACACCTGCGAATAATAAAATCAAGTCCAGTGAAAAATAGGTCTCCCATAATCTAAGAGTAATCAGCGCTTTTCCTAACAATTCTCTTTTTCTAATTAGATGAAAATTAGAGTGGAAACTTTCTTGTAGCAAGGTAGTTGGGAATGTCTGAAAACCAAGGCATTTTGACTAAAATGGCAAACAGATTCTCATCAGGAAATCTATCATTAACGGGAACATCCTCACCTGTATCGTTGAGCCTAGATAGGAAATCAACTACCTGATTTTCTTTTCATGGCATGTCCAATACTATGATGTCAAATTCCTGCAACAACAAAATCCACCTAGTGATCCTGCCATTAGTGACTGGTTTTTTCATGATATATCGGATGGTAGAATAATTAGTGTGTATAAAAACTTCATAGCCAGTGATGCAATGTCTAAACTTATTAATATCATAAATCACAGCAAGGAATTCTTTTTCAGTTACCGTGTAATTCAGTTCTGTGGGAGTTAATTTTTACTAACAAAATAAATATCATGGGTTATGGGATCTTCCTTTTGACCCAATACTACTCCTATGGCTGAATCAGAGGCATCAGCGAAAATGTGAAAGGGAAATTTCCAATCTCGTCCTCTCAAGACAGGCATTGAAGAAAGCTTTTCCTTGAGTGTATCAAATGCAGCTTGGCACTCATCATTCCAATGAAATTCAATTTTTTTGGTCAATAATTTAAAAAATGGAGAGGCTACCTTTGTAAAATTTTCAACAAACCTTCTATAATAGCCTTCATGTCCAAGAAAAATTCGAACGCCTTTTTGACTAGTTGGTCGGGTCAACTTTACAATAACTTCAATCTTTGCGGAACAACTTTAATTCCTACAGCAGTAACATGATGACCCAAAACAATACCCTCGGTCATAATCATAAAACACTTTTCATTAGTTAATGAAAGATTAGTTTCTCTACATCTCTGCAAAACTTTCTCAAGATTATGTAAAGATTCTTCAAAAGTATCACCCATTACTGTAAAGTCATCCATATAGACCTCTACGCAATCATGCAAAAGGTCAGAGAAAATACCAAGGACCGCCCATTGAAATGTGGTAGGTGAATTTCATAGACCAAATGGTAGTACCTTGTATGCATAGGTACCCTAGGGACATGTAAATGTTATCTTCTCTTGTTCCTATGGAGCTATCCCATGATTGTACCCACTAAACCCATCTAGGAAGGAAAAATAGTTTTTCCCTACTAGAGTGTCCAGTACTTGGTCTATAAAAGGCAAGGGTAAGTGATATTTTAATGTAGATTTTTTTAATTCCGTGTAATCTACACACACTCGTCATTTACAATTCTTTTTAGGGACAATAACAAGTGGAGATATCCACTAGCTATTGAAGATAGGATAAATGAACCCTACATTTAACAATGTCTGCAATTCATCTTTCACAATTTCTCTTAAGGCGGGGTTCATCCTCCTTTGTGGCTGTCTCACAGGCCTATAATTTTCTTCTATATAGATATGATGAATGCATGTATATGGGTGAATGCCCCTCATGTCTGTATATTGCCAAGAAAATGTATCTGAAATTTTTTTCAGTGCTTGAATTAATTGTTTCTCTTGTTCAGCAGCTAAGGCAGAATTGATGTTTAAAGTCTTCCAGGAAAAATGTCAACTACCTTACCCCCCCCATTCAGTCATTGAATGTGCAGGGAATGTGGATAAGAGGGTTTAATCTAGTTCAGTTTTTGTACTGTGTTCATAAAAATCCTGCAGATTAGTAATGATATCTAAATTATGACTAGACTGCCCTTCCAAATGCTATAGAAAATCAGGATTAGAAATACAACAATTTATCAAATTTTCTTCTGAATTTTCTTAAGGTTCATGGCTTGGGAAATTGTTAAAACTGGTTGGGTACATTTTGAATCATACTCCTCTTCTTCAAGCCAATGAGTATTTTCTGATCTTAAGAGGGGTTTATCAAGGAGATACAAATGATATGCTTTGTTTCAGCTCCATGAGTGATGTTCATGTTTCCAAACCTACACCCTATGTAAGCATATGTCATGGATAACCAAGGCCTCCCCAATATCAAAGCATTCCCTCCCAAGTTTTTTTTAGGTTGAATATCATAAGAGTCTGCAAGATACTCCCAAGAATCCAATTAGATGACAATGTCTTCTAATACCCCCTTTGGCTTTACCTTAGACCTATCTATTAATTCTAACATGGTAGGAGTAGGAAGTAAGTAAAAGGATCCTATATGAGATAAAGTCTCCATAGTCATCAAATTGATGGTTGCACCTAAATCAATTAGATTGTTCTTTATGGCATACCCATTGATAAAGGTGGTAACCATGGGGATTCCAAGGTCTGCATATTTCTCAGTAACAAAAATCGGTGGAAATTAGACTTACAAGTTTTCCACCTACTTGAATTGTGGAGGGTTCTTTCTTTTGTCTTCTTGGTTTCTTGGTACATACATCCCTCACTGTTTTCGCATATATAGGAATATCCTTAAGTGCTTACAACAACGGGATCTTGATGCACACATTTCTCATTTTAGACACAAGATCAAACTCGGGTTGTTTTATTTTCATTTCCAACCTCTCTGGAAAAGGAGGCTGGACAGTATGGGATGAGGATGGTTCTTGTGATATTTAAGCGGTTTTTCCTGTTGGTTCAGGTGTGTTTTCAACTTCAGGTATTTCCATAGTGTCTTCCTCTACAATGTCTTTAATTATTTCGCATTGATTCACCACTTTTCTTGATCTGAGTTTGATTTAATACGACGACATAGGAAATTCCTACAGCACAGGAACAAAAATTTCCTACAGAGGCTATGGCATAATAAAATAAGTAGTAAAAGTGGGATAAGTGACCACATCAATATTGTGAGTATATTTTGTTGTGAAACCAGCTCCAAAAAGAGAAGAAAAGAGATATCAATGCCTTATAAATAAGCCACTTCGAGGGGACAACCTCCAATACATTACATGGATGAAAAATTCTTGGATGATACAATTTACAAAACCTCCTTTCTATATATAGGAGTCCATGTGGCCATAATGTAATCCTAGTGGGCCACAATGTAATCCTAGCCGACCTAACAATAATAATTTAATGGCACAATAATAACAAAATGGGGGTTACAAGGGTACAATAATAACAATAAGGGGGTTACACTAACAATAATAAGGGACTATACTAGTGATATAGGGACCTAACATACCCCTCTCCTTCAAAAAAGTGTTGTCCTCAACGCTTGAGTAGCTCTGAGTGCTTCTGTATAAAATTCTCATCCTCCCATGTAGAATCTTCAGTGGGTAAGTTCTTCCACTTGATGAGATACTCTGAAATTGATCGATTCCGTAGCTGTCGAGTTCTTGTTTCCATGACCGCTTCAGGTTCCAATATGATTTTTCCTTCCTCATGAAGTTCTGGCAATATTGTTTGAACTGGAATATTTTCACCTATAACCTTCTTTAAGCATGAAACATGGAAAACTGGATGTACTCGCGAAGAAGCAGGAAGCTCCAATTTGTATGCCATAGTACCAATCTTTTGCAACACCTTGTAAGGACCATAGTACTTTGACGATAATTTATTATCCTTCTTAGCTTGCTTGAGGGACATTTGTTTGTATGGTTGTAGCCGTAAAAAAACCTAGTCTCCTACATCAAAACTTCTCTCGCTGCGATGTTGATCTGCCTATTGTTTCATTCGATTTTGTGCCAAATTCAGGTTTTCCTTTAAGAGTTGGAGAACTTATTTTTGATGCTCGATGTGATCTTCCACTACTTGAACCTTCGAATTTTCTCTTAAAGATGATGTGATGGATGGTGGATGATATCCATAAAGTGCCATAAATGGGATCATTTTTGCTGCAATATGGAAGGAAGTGTTATACCACCATTCAGCTAGAGGTAACCACTTGACCCATTGTGTTTGTTTATCAGATACAAAACAATGAAGATATCCTTCCAAACATTTATTTACTATCTTAGTTTAACCATCGAATTGAGGATGATAAGATGAGCTATGAGCTAATTGAGTACCCAAATAAGAAAATAAATCTGTCCAAAAATTTCCAGTAAAAATGGGATCTTTGTCGCTCACAATAACCCTTGGGTTTCCATGTAGCTTTTGAATTGTGTCCATAAATGTAGTAGCAATTGTACTTGCTTTAAATGGATGAGATAATGCACAAAAGTGTGCATACTTGGTACGTCTATAAACTACCACCATCATGACACTCTTTCCTTCAGATTTAGGTAAACCTATGATAAAATCCATTGAAATATCCTCCAAACGTTGACTTGGAATGGGTAAAGGTTGTATAAGACCCGGGGTCTTAATTGTCTCAACTTTATTCTGCTGGAAAACCAAAAATTCTGCCACAAACTTTTGAATATCATATTTAAGGCCATCTCAAAAAAAAAATTCTCCACCCTGTGGTAAGTTTTTAAAAATCCTGAGTGTCCTCCTAAAGGAGAAGTGTGCAATTCCAAAAGAATATTTTGTTTTAGCTGGGAATTCTTACAAAGATATAAGCGATCTTTGTACCATAAAGAATCATTTTTCCAACTAAATGTATCAGATGTACTAGGATCTTGCTGCAAATTTTGAATGAGTGTCCACACGTCTTCGTCCTTCTTCCATTCATCTCTTGCTTCGGTTATCCAATCTGGTTGGATAATAGAAATGGCACAAAGAAATGCTTCCACCTCTTCATTCTTTCTTGAGAGTGCATCTGCAACAACATTAAGCTTTCCTTTTTTGTAGATTATTTCAAAGTCATAACCCAACATCTTTATGACCCATTTTTGCTGCTCTTCTGAAGATAGTCTTTGTTCCAAAAAGTGTTTAAGACTATCATGATCAGTTTTTACCTTGAAGTGTCTTCCCATTAGGTAAGTTCACCATTTCTTTAGTGCATGCGGTATTGCTAACATTTCCTTCTCATAAATAGGTTTCTGTAAATACTTTCCTTTGATTGGACGACTTTCAAAAGCAATGGGTCTTCCTTTCTGCATTAAAACTGCACCAATTCCATTTCCTGAGGCATCACATTCCACAATAAAGGTTTTTGTGAAGTCTGGCATAGCTAAGACCGGTGCTAGGCACATTGCCTCTTTAAGATGTTCAAAGGCCTTATTTGCTTCAGGAGTCCATGAAAATGCATCTTTATTCAATAATGTTGTTAGAGGTGCTGCTATTCTCCCATAATTCTTAACAAACTTTCGATAATACCCTGTTAACCCTTGAAATCCTCGCAACTGCTTTATGGTTGTGGGGACTTTCCATTCCTTAATGGCTTTAATTTTGTTAGGGTCTACCTTAACACCCTCTTGAGATACAATATGACCCCGATATTCCACCTCTTGTACTCCAAAGAAACATTTGGATGTTTTTGCATATAATTGTGTCTCCTGTCAATAGTTTGAGCACCCTGTCAACATGTTGAACATGATCCTTCCAAGACCTGCTGTAGATTAGTATATCATCAAAAAATACTAGCACAAATTTTCTAAGGAAGGGTTTGAAAATGGAATTCATCAGCCCTTGAAATGTAGAAGGTGCATTGGTAAGGCCAAAAGGCATGACCAAAAATTCATAATGACCCTCATGAGTTAAAAATGTTGTTTTTGGAATATCTTCAGTCTTCATTCTAATTTGATGATATCCTGAACGAAGATCCAACTTGGTAAAATAAATTGCTCCATGTAATTGATCCAATAATTCATCAATCACAGGAATGGGAAATTTGTCTTTAATGGTGAGCTTATTTAGCTCCCTATAATCCAGACACATTCACCATGATCCATCCTTCTTGTGTACCAATACTACAGGAGCAGAGAAAGAACTTTGACTAGGTTGAATTATACCCTCCTCTAACATTTCTGCAATCATACGTTCAATTTCGCTCTTTTGGAAGTAAGGATATCTATAAGGCCTGATGTTTGGAGGAACACTTCCTGGAATCAAATGAATAGCATGATCATGATCACGAATAGGTGGGAGTCCTTTTGGAGTTTCAAAAACCTTGGAATGATTGTCCAATACTTTTTGGAGATCTGCAGAAATAGATGGTTTTGATGTTGGAACTTCTAGTGAGCATAATTGTGCAATTATTCCTCGTTGTTATTTCTTTAGAAGATTTTTCATGAAATTAGAGCTTATTATCTTTCCCAGATCCCCTGCAATAACTCGTAATTCGACTTCCTTTCCTTCTGAAAAAAAATTCAAGAAAATTTCTTGAAAATTAAAAGCTATCGTCCCTAAAGATTGTAACCTTTGTACTCCTAGTACAACATCAGCACCTCCCATAGGAATGGAAAGCATTGGAATATTCAATACATATTCCCCCATGGTTAGCTTGATATTATGGCATTTCCCAGAGCAATTTATAGTTCCTCAATTTGCAAACATCACTTGACATTTTGGTGTTGGGTATAGGAAACAATTCAATTCCTTGGCTACCTTACAATGAATAAAATTATGGGTACTACCTGAATCAATCAACACTATTACCTTTTTATTCTTGATATTTCCTTCTATCTTGAGAGTTTGAGGAGTGGTAATTCCTGCCAATGCATTACATGATATGGTCGGACTTGTTTCTTCCTCTTCTTGGGTTGATTCCTGGTGTATATCCTCTTCTTGTTCATTTTTTTCTTTCTCTTCACAATCTATGTAAAATAATTTCTTCTCAGCACACTTATGACCTTTAGTGTATTTTCTATCACAACTGTAGCAAAGCCCTTTTGCTCTTTTTTCTTCCAATTGTTGTGGTGTCAACCTTATAGGTTGTGGAAATCTAGGAGTAGCGACACTTCCCTCTTTATAGAAGTGAGTGGCAAGCTTCCTTGTCGCCATAATTTTACATTCAATTTTTCTTGCCAACCTGAATGCCTTCTCCAATGAATCAAGTTCCAAGACGCGAACTTCATGTTGGATGTTATTTTTGAAAGTACCTATGAAGAGATCAATCCTGTGTTCCTCTGGAATATCAGTTACCCTTATATTCAATTTTTGGAATTCCTCAATGTGCTCCCCCATTAAACCCTTTTGTTTGAGATTTATCAATTGGCTAAAGAAGGTGTTGCTCTTTGTATCCTCATAATGTGCTATCATTTCCTCCGTAAAATTGACCAAGTGAATTTTTTTTTACGGGAGCAAAGCCATCGATACCATACAAATGTATTTTGTTCTAAATGTAAAGTTGCAATGCGTACCTTTTGTGTGTTTTGCACATTATGGAGATTAAAATATTGCTCCATCTGTAGTATCCATGTTACAGGATCCTTTCCATCAAACTTCCTCATATCCATTTTTGGAATATGGTGGTTCTTCCCGCCAACATTAGATTTTATGAAATCACGATTAACATTTATTTTGTTCTCATCATGAGTTTCATCTACTATCTTTTCACCGTTAGGAAACATTTCTTGTATCAACTTTGTCAAACCTTCCATGTCTGCTTTTGGATCATTCTTCATGTTTTCCATTTTCTCATCGATCTTAGCTTCCATGTCATCCATCTTGGATTCCATGCCAGCTTCCATGCCATCTATCTTAGATTCCATGCCATTCTTCAAACTATCCATGCCTTTCTTCAAACCATCCATCTTAGTTTCCACGCCTTTCTTCAAAACTTCCATGTCATTTTTTGTTGCTCTTTGCGAGAGCGAAATTTTTTGCACTTGCTCTTGTAATTTTGATATGTCATGTTGCCATTCTTCGTCTTCATGAGTCATAGTAGATCTTTCTAAAGGCTTAATGGGTGTTGAATTCTTTTTAGGGGCCATTTTAGAATCCAATACTGATATCTATTATATAATATGCCCTTGGAATCAATTCAACTTGATTCTTCAAACAAGACTTATGCAATTAGAAAAAAAAACAAAAAAAAACAAAACAAAAAACAAAAAAAACAAAAAAAAACAAAAAACAAAAAATAAAATAAAATAAAATAAAATAAAATAAATAAATAAATAAATAAAAAATAAAATAAAATAAAATAAAATACACACCTTTTACTTGCTTTTGAGGAGCTTGATATTGAAATTGATTTATATCTATAATTGTGGATCCTCGATGTCTGAAATTCAGCCCTGTAGTAGCCCTTTGAAGCTTCTTTCAAATTCCATAGGTTTGATCTGATTTGGATTCTTCAAGGCAAAGTTATGTCCAATCTCCCACAATGACCCAATTTTGGACTGGTTCAGTAGAGCGAACTTGTACGACTTGCCACGTGTCATTGTTTCCTCCTTTGGCTCTGAAATTGATAGACCGAAAACTAAAGTATGTGTACTTGCTGCCACTTTTTACATCATTCCAATCCGATGCTGAGAGAGAGAGCTATGAAGATTTTCCCACAATCACCTCTTTGAGATGAAATTCAGAAGCCTCAAAAAGCCCTAAATCCCACAGATCATATCTCTGAAACTATTGCGAACCAATATCTAAAATTTTGCGATGATGTTCTTCAGGATTGTGGCTTCGCACTTTAAACATTTTAGCTTCAGAACCTTCGTAGAAAAAAAGTTATTACTAAAATACCACGATGACCTGTTTAGGTTAAATTCAGGAGCCTGCAAAATGACCTAACTTTCACAGATCATATCTCCGAAAATATTGTGAACTAAGCTCTAAAATTTTGCGAAGATGTTCCTCGGTATTTTGGCTTTGCACTCTAAAAATTTCAGATTTTGAACCTTCATAGAAAAAAATTTATAGAGAAAATTCCACGATGACCTGTTTGGAGCAGCGAAACCTTAGAATCTCAAACCTCTAATACCAAATGTTGTGAAACCAGCTCCAAAAAGAGAATAAAAGAGATATCAACGCCTTAGAAATAAGCCACTTAGAGGGGGAAACCTCCAGTACATTACATGAATGAACAATTATTGGATGATTCAAAATACAAAACCTCCTTTCTATATATAGGATTCCATGGGGCCACAATGTAATCCTAGCTGACCTAACAATAATAATTTAAGGGAAAAATAATAACAATATGGCGGTTACAAGGGTACAATAATAACAATAAGGGGATTACATTAACAACAATAAGGGGATATACTAGTAATATAGGCACCTAGTAGATTGGATGGTTTTATTGTTTGGGTTAGATACTGGCTGAGCAGTAAGTTGTGTGGGACGAGGTTGATTTGGTGGGGTAGGCAACGAAAGTTGATGTTTTTGTGGTTGTATCATTTGTTGTGGTATGGATTGTGGTGGATAAAAATTTTGAGATGGAAAATTATGTGTAGCAGGGTAAGAAATGTTCCCCTACCAAGGTTGTTGTGGAGGCCAATGCTGCCACGGCATTTGAATATTCCACATCTAATTATGAGCATAAGGAATTTGAAAATGTGATTGCGACATACCTGTAGGACGTGGTTTCCATGGCCTTTGAGGTGCCAGTACATAAATTGCATTGAAAACTCCCTGATTTACTTTATATGCTGCCTTAATCTTAGGAAGAGAAGAACATTGATTAATAGAATGCTCATCTTCACAAATTCGGCATACCTCTATGACGTCTTCATGGCATTCCATTAGAGAATGTTTCTTCCTGCATTTGGAGCAGAACACGGCCAATGCTTTCTCCAATTCCTCATGTTTATTCTTAGCCTATAAAACATCCAATTGTGAAGACAAAGTACTAAGATTATTATTTTTAAAATTTTCTAATAAATTACCCATTTCAGCTCAGCTTACTCCAGCTCTGGAAACTGATTTGACAAGCCTGGAAGAAATATCTCTTGATCCACCTCCAACGTTAGAATTTCCCCTTGAATATCTTTGACCAAGTTCACACACATCATCATAAGTCTGCTTTGATGCATCACCTGCTCCCATTAAGTTTAAAATCTCCAGAAATTCTGGCATGATTTCCCTGAGAAAAATTGTCCTCTTGGTTTCTTTGCTCAGTTGATTCATCTTGGATCTTTGCATATTGTATTAAAATATCTCCACCAAGTCCTCAAGACTCTCCCCTTCCTTCTGATTCATGCAAAAAAATTCTTCTTTGAGGTCTTTAGTCTTACAATAATCTTGATACTTCTTCAGGAATACCTTCTTCATTTAATCCCAATTGGAAATGGAGTTTTCACTCAAACCCATAAACCACTAGAGAGCTGCATCCTTCAATGTGGTAGGAAAAAATTTCAGCTTCTAAGCATTGGAAGAATAGTCATAGCATTTTCATAACACATTTAATTCGAATAGGAAGGCATCAAGATCTTCACTAGAGACACCACGAAAATTAGGCAAGGCTGAAGGAGGAATGTTTTTCATTTGAGTAGCTCCACCGGACTCCCTGATAGGAAATTCAAATGTGACCAGTTCCTCTTCCTTCTCATTATGGTCCCCATCTGTGTTACTAGCACCCTCTAGATGGTCCATATCAGACCAAGAGAGAGTAGGACCTTTGTAAAGTAAATATTCTTCAAAGTGAATGGTCTGGAACCCTAGTTCTTGAATAGGATTAATGAGGAACTCCTCTTCAAGCTGACCATTGAGTAGAGATGTTGACTTCCTTGCAAGAGGAGGTTCTAAATGGGAAACAATAGAGGATTTTCCAACAGAAGATTCTGCAGTAGAAATAATGATCTACTTAGGGTCAACAACCAAGCTCTTTTCAAGACTACATACCTCCTGCTTAGATTCTTCTTCCTTTGTTGCCTTTTTTCTTGCTGCATTCCTTGTTCTTGAAATTTTATTAGTAAATGAAGTGGATCTCACACCACCACCAAAAATATGTGAAAATATTGGACCATATTCATCTATTATGCAAACAAATTCAAAAAATTATACTTACCAAGCAATCAGGACATGGCTTTCGCGAATTTGGATCTATGCAGGTGTGTAGGCCTTACCCTACGTCTCACCACTTCGACTTTCCCAATCCTGGAAAATATAAAATAATAGAAACCATACTAAAACAATTTTAGTATCATCCCTTAGCACCTCCCCGGCAATGGTGCCAAAATGTTGAGTTAAATTATAGACTTAGAATTTTCCAACATAAATTATCAAGCCAGGGCAGGTAAGCTTGTGATATGTTGTGCAAATTATATGCATGCTTAATACCTCAAGTGCTCCCTAATTAAATAAGTAATGCATACACAAATTTAATGTCTCTTTTATGTATCAACACTTGGCGGAAAAGGCTATGGAGTGGATTCAAACATCCCTCTGCAGCTCTTGGTATTTTTCATGTTGATCAGAAAAGATAAAAGATCAAACTCACAACCATAAAAGAATCAATCTGACATTTCAAAATTAAAATCTGATTAAATGAATTTAACACATTAACATAGAAACTTAATCATTTAATAATTTTTCATTTGTTGCTAAAACTTCAGAAAGAGAACACTAGCTGTGTAAATAAATTATCACTACATAAAAATAATTAAAAACACACATTGTTGCAACTAATGGAGTTGTGAGAAAAGGGGGCCCTCCCTTACTCACAACCCCTTCAATATTAAAAGGGTTTACTCAGTAGAATGGACAGAACATATAATATTATATTAATCTGTAAAATGTTACAGTTAAGTACAAATCTGATATATCTGATCAACAAACCAACCTAACCCCTTACAAAATGAAACATAATGGAATTTATACAAGTTTGAAGGCCCATGCTTTGCCTAAATAAGGAAAAAATATTGTACTGAACTATTAGCCATCAATACTGGAACAGAAATTTAAAAATATCTCTAATGAGTCTAATCCATGACTGAAAGCGTGGATTAGACTAATTTCGTTACATGGGTGGAGCGTTTCCTCATACATCAAATGAGAAGAAGTTTGAAGTTATGGGTGGTTTCAATGATGAATCTGAAACTGCCAATAGGACAGCGCCCATGTAGGTGTATTTCTCCACAAAACCCATGTTCTCATTTTTTTATATATTAAGTGGAACATAGCCAATTGTTGGTTCTGCTGCAGGAAATATGGGTGGTTACAAGAAATCCACATCAACACAAATTCACAGACCGTCTGCAAGAAATTGGTGACCACGAGCTTTCTACAGGAAATTACGGAGCTACTTCAAATCAAGATAAATCTGCATAAGACTTTAAATTAGTTGACTTGATAATTCAATCAGGAAATAGTTAGCTTAAGGAATACTTAAGAATAAGGTAAAATTGCACTTTTTAAGTTAATTTTGGCCAAAACTTAGGTAATATAATCAAAATAAGTGTAATTAGGGGTCAAGGAAGCTCAAAATGAGAGAAGCAAGGTCTTAGAAGGCTGTCAAAATTGAGCAAAATTGGGACTCAACATGGTCTATGATTTCAGTCACCCTTTTCACATGATCGATATGAAAATATGGAAAATATAACAATTGTGACAATAATAAAATTAGATGAAAATAGTTTTAGAATGATCTTAAAGAAGACTATTTGTAATTGACTACATTCTTATTATTTACATTTTCTATCATTCAACACTATTACATTGTCACTTTGAATTCAAAATTTGTATTTTATCATTTTTCATCATTCAAGTTATTTATAGTCTCTATCATCTCAACAAATTGAGGTAACTAAGAAAAGTTAAAATTAAAATTAAAATGACCAGATTAATCTTAGACATATTTAGCATATCCAACATGATCAGAATAATTATATTTTCAACAAATTTTGTATGATTGTGCACTACTAAAACAATCTTAGATCCATCTTAACCTCAGATCTATCAAGCGTTGAGAGGGATCAAATCTCTTAAGGTGCAAACCTTTCGTCAAGTTTTTCACTCAAAAAAGAGGTTTGCACCTCAAGATATTTGATCCCTCTCGATGCTTGACAGATTTTGGGTTAAGATGGATCTAGGCTGGTCAGATCCACAATTATTCTTATAATTCTCAACTTTACCACATTGTGGACATTTCCTTAAATATTGTCCCAGAAAATTATATATAACTAAAAAACACTTTTTTTAAATTTCTAATTACAAGGAAACCTCTTATATACAATGCATCCTTAGTCTAAGTATCCATTTTTTTCACCTCATTTCTTCTAATAACAAGTAAGAAACCACCCCCGGAAGCAGATGAAATGCCTAAGACGAGTGGATATCACATCGCACCCCACCCGGACTATGGAAATCTCCAACGCAATTCTTCACCTGTGGTGGATCCAATTACCGTTAACTCCTCGAAAAACCATAGATGGTGCCGAGCGGACAAGCATTGTGTCACCTGACCCTGAACATCACCTCGGTCATACCACCCTTAATTTCAATAATGAATAATCAGCATCGCAGCCACTCCTCCTCCCCTGCGCTTGCTCAACTGCTCGAGCTCCACACGCAGTTTTGTGCGAAGATCACTCATTGCCACCCTTACAGATTTCATCCTCACCCCTATATAACCCCTAGAATTCTGACCCTTTTCTCACTCATTTGGTCACCTCTGACTTACGCTCTCCTCCTTCTAATATGGCTTCTCACTGATTCCAATCAGTTGTGAAGCCTATTCCCAGAGTGGCGCTGCGCAGACTCCCTCTGCTTTTCCCTCTTCATCCTGCGAACCTACCCCCCATTCTTTGCAACCCCTTCAACCCCAGTGTCACTCCTGCCTCTCCTCCTAGGTGCACAATGGCTCCCAAACTGCGCCAACGCACTATTCGTGGTAGTCAGGGAGGGGTCCTCCCGGGTCGTTACCATCGCAGTGAGGATAATCGCCTTGAATCGATTGACGGCTCCTCGTCCAGCACCCTAGCAAGCCATAAATTTGATCCTGAGCAGCAAGAATAATCCTCCAGGAAATCGGTGCAAAGAGGTAGTCGAGGCGCGAGAAGGTCCACCTCCCCTCCCAGAGCTCACTCTCTGCATCACACGCCAGCTCCCCCGACCATTCCGACGCAGGATGTTGTGGATATGGACATCTGGATCACAGATTCTGGCGGCGTTTGGATGAATGTTCCTGATGGAGTAGACCCGGACTCCCCCATCCTCTGCACTCCTGCAAGTTTCCCCAAGAGAACTGCTACTAACGTGGAAGCTGTTGTGGAAGATGTTGTTGCGCAGGCTCCTGCCTGTCCTATTGAAGAGGAGAATCCTAATAGCAGTGATGATGATGATGAATAACATCTTGCAGCTACACAATTTTACTATGTTTTTTGTCATATGTGCCCACAGGGCTTTTCTATTATTATCTACTCTTTAGCTTTTAGATGCATCAGTGCTACTGTGCACAATGGAAGGCTTGTTTTCAAGTTTTGTTTGGGTATGCCTCCTCCCCTGAGGCAGCCTAGAAACAACATTACAAAGGTAGGGATTAGTTAAGAGCAGCTTACCAACCCTACCTATAACATATGTAATATTATGTTCCGAAATTAATATATTAGCTCAAATTACCCAAAAAAAAAAAAAAAAGTAAGAAACCACATCACCAAGATTTAACGGAGTTGCATAACTCCCAATAGTTACAACTAGAGTATCCCATGACTCTAGAAAAGAAAATAGTAGACTAATACCCTAACATTCATCTTAAAATTTTAAAATCAATGAACGAATACAAAGTCATTGAAGTATTAAATGAATTAAGATGTTTTATCATGGAGTCATTTTCATGAATCCTTAAAAGGTATAGCTTCCTTTGAAGAAAACATTTGTTTACCAGGGACATAGTCTATATAAAGTCCCTAATTTATCCCATAATTTCTTTGTTGTGACTTCACTCGAGGCATTTAATAACAAAAAATTCGAAAGAAATAACCTACTCATACTCTTTTCCTTCATATCCAACTTCATATAGCTTGTCAGTGTCGTACCCACAAGTGTAATGCTAGGGCCCATAAAGACCCATTGTTCTTCATCTGTAAGAATTTCTTCCATCTTCGACTCCCATAACTCAATTTTTTTATTGTTAAAGCTATCAATCTTCATTTTATAATTACTCATTATCTTATTTCATACAAGAATCATCAATGTAGAGCTCTCACTAAATTTAGGTTTACCATCGACCCATGATATACTTTCTCTATCAATATAAATTTAAACTATTACCAAAAAAGGTATCCCCCTAAATCCAATAACCTCTCTTTGATACTAGTTGTAAATTTTAAACATTTTCAAGTGAAGCAATGCATACAGGTGTTTAAGAAAATATAAAGGAAGCAATGGTGCACACACACACACAATACATAGAGACTTACAATGGAAACCCTTAACTAGGAAAACCATAAAAACATAGAGTTGCAACTCTCTCTTCTTCATTGTAATAAATCCACCATTCACAAAAATATAATATTTAGGTATTTTTTCACATCCAAAACCCTAAACTCTTAACCCAAATTAGATTACAAACATATTCCTTTAACCAAGATTATATCACAATGGGTTGAAACCATTGTTCGAAATAGCACATAATGGACCAATTTTTTTTACCTTACAGACTTGTTGCCACCCCATCACCCCTTGGAGAGTGGTGGGTTTCCCCCAAATAAAGCATACAACATATATCCAACATGTATGAGAATCCAAGGCTTCAACAGTGATTGATATATCTCAACAATAACATAACCAAATTTGTGCACTAAAGCAAAACTTCATTAGTTGTTAAATTAATCCCATTGTTATAATAGTATTTTTTTCATATTATTATGCCCTCGTCCTCTAGAATATAGGTAAGACTGAGATATCCCTGCTTAAAAATTATGCTCAGGAGGAGCCTTAATCAACAATCGGATCATGAATATGGAATATGTCACAAGTGGGATTTTGAACTGTGTGAGGAGAATAACAACTTCTCCTATCTACCACTTGAGGTAGACCCAATTAAAGTTTTATATTGTTTGTATATTTTCCAACCCAAATAAAAAATTATCTCATGAAGAGCCCTAATCAATAATAATCTAATGAAAAGTAGACATGTCACAAGTGGGATTTGAACCCAAGTAGGGAGGATAATAACTTGTCCTCTCCACCACTTGAGCTATATTCCATTGACCTCATTATTATTTTAGTCTAATTAAATTCATATATAAATATATGGATTCTCTAGAAATACCTTACTATTGTCATTTTCCTTGTCAACTTCAATTGCATCATTTATATCTGAATATGGTAGTGTGATTTGTTTGTAAAAATAACATGGAAACTTTGTTATAAAACCTTCTCACAACAAAAAAATGGTTCCACCCTATAAATTATAACTTGAAAGGTTAAAATTGGATATTCTAAGCAAATAAGCCAACTTCATTATCATCTAGGGGTTTTAGGAAATCCCATTCATTCAAGAGATCATCTTCTTTTGTTTGATTCCTTACGTAACCTAGTGTATGCAAATAGGAAGAATCAAACTTTGATAATACAACAAAGAAATAATTAGGTTCCAAAATAAAAGCATTCAAATATTAAAATAACTATTGATGTGGAAATGCCAACCTTTGAGTGCATCATTCTCCAATTGCTCTTTACATGTAGGACATCATTAAGATGTCACATTCCTTACACCCATATTGTATACCATTCCCTATTTACAAGCTAGGGGGTGTAGGGATAGAATGCCTTAATCTACCACATAAGAAAAAGAAATTAGTTGTTTTAGAATATTCTTACACAACATTACTTATTCAAAGAGATAAATAAGAAATTCATAAGTGCTTACATATTTTTCCTCCACTCCAATTCTCCCCCCCCCCCTTAAATCTATGAGATGCATGCATCATTTTCTTTATTACCTACAAAAGATTAGCATGATCAACAAAGTTTATCATTGTAAAACTATTTATTTTATTGTGTTATTAGTCAATTCATTATAAATACCTAACCAATTTACATCCATCATTCTTTGTTGCAAGGCCAACACATATCTTGAAGCTTAAGAATTCAACAAAGGAAACCAATGCTCCATAATATTTCTCACGGTATTTTGGGGATCATGCATCCACCCTTTTCCTCTATGAATTAGGCATTTTCATATTCTCCCCAATGTAATAATCCTTTGTCCACTTATTCCTTTACCTAACCAATTTATTTAATCATAGAAAATCAAATAAAGCATTTGGATAAAAAGAAAATATATATTTCACAACCTTGTTGATATTTATTTCTTGACAATAATCCAATCCTTCTTATAACTGTTCATAAAGTGTCATTTTCATATTCCACTCCAATCCTTGTGAAAATTCCTACCTAACGATTAAAAATTCATATTCATTATGAATGTTTTCTATGAAAAAACCATTATTCTCGTTTAATTTCCCTTGAAGGGAAGAACTAGCACATACAGTTTCCATCTCTATAGGGAGCCAATTTATTTGTATTAAGACAAAGAATGCAGTTTAGTAATTTAAATAAATTGAAAAAGGAAATTTAATATAAAAAAATAAGGAGAAATAATATTTTGGGTAGCTTAATTGACAATTGTCGTCAAAATAAAGTGTTATGAGATTTGAGTTTCAAATCCCCTCAACTTATCCATGTCTGCAGAAGAGACAATTTTTTGATTTCTCGAGTCAAATAAAAAATTGAAAAAGAAAAGTATAAATGTTATTTCTTCTTACCTATTACTTGAACTAGAACCAGAGAGTAATGAACAAGAACAGGAAGCCTGTTAAGGCGCAGGAAGAAATTCAAAAATAAAAATTGGATTGACATTTTTTTGGGGAAAACGTGGTAAGATTGAAAAATAGGTTTCTGGTGGGCCAATGGGAGTTTGCAACATATAATGGAGCCCAAATGAAACAATGGTATCAAAAAATTTGGTGTTCCCTCCTTGGTTATAGACCAATAGTAAGCGCTCTGTTGAATGGTTGGTTTGGCTTCCATTTCTTAACAAAAGAGGACGCCAATAAAATAATGGAAATGCCATGGGTTAGGGGGTAGTTTTTTAATATTGTACAAATGGAAATTTGGGTTTAAACCTATAATGGATTGTCCCAAAAGAAATTTTGGGTGGGCTAAGTTCCATGGTTTACCTCTAGAACTATGGTCTAAGAAGGTTATTTTGGTGATTTCCTACAGGATAGGTAAATTTTACTTTGTGGACGAAGGATGCATTGGAAGCTAGATAAAAGGGCTGCATGGGTCTTGGTAGAGACCATGCCTTGGTAGAGGTGTATCTAGAAGGCGTGCTTTCACAGGCTATCAATCAATTCTAGGGATTTATTTCAATCAAGCAACATGTGGACTATTGGGGAATTCCCTTCAGATGTAATGGATGCAATAAAACAGAGAATTTAATGGCTAAAAGGTGGCATTGATGATGCACCCCATAAGGTAACATTGATGATGTTCTCTGACATGTAGCAAAAAAATATAGTTTCCTTCCACATTCTCAACTATTCCTTTCGCCATTCCTTTGCACCTCTGAGTACAATTGCTAGTTTTTACCCATTTTCCATACACAAGCTAAATTGCTTCAAATTCAATAGGTGTTGAACTTCCAATGATTAGAAACAATTACAATATATACATAACAAAATATGAATAAAAAAATGGTAAACTTTGTATCAAGATGTACGAGAATTTTCTTAATAACTACTAAATAAAATATAATTATTTTTCTTTCATGTCAGATGAGTTTTAGTAAACTAAGTAGGCATGGCATTTATTCTTTGGTTCAATCTTAGGGAGAATTTTGTATAGATTAGTGTAAATAGTGCTTCAACATCAGATCCTATGTGTTAACTTCATGTTCAAATGGATAAAACAAATAGGAATAGTATGTAAAAATTTTAATGTGACATCATCATTTTTTATCACTTTAAAATGGTTAATTAAGAGAAATAGGTCAAGTTCATATGCGCCTAATTGGTTCATTAAGGATAAAAAATCAAAATATTGTTTTCATTTAAATTATTTGGGAAATATAAAGAATGTTTTTAATTCAATTTAATAAAGGGGATAGTTATTTCCTATAGGAAAAGGTCACCCTCATTTCTAACTAATTTTGGTTTAATCATTGGTGGTGCAGTTATTGTGTTATTACTTAAATTTGTTGAGAATTTGAAAATAAAAAATAATCAAGCATTTTTTTTTTGAATTGCAACATTATCTTATTTTTCATCCATCTTGATGCTTTCAAAGTGGAAAAAGTTGAGGAATCAGCGCACATGACCATTTTTACCGGCATTCCTAATTTGGAAAATTTTAGGTCAAAAACTCCATGAGAATTTTTTGAGGCCTTAAATGAACACTTTACATGGTTATAGCTTTCCAACAATGCAAGAATCACCTCAATCAGAGCTTGTATCAGAAAGGTATGCCTCCCAGAATTTGACCTATCAAAATTGACCACCATAAATCGAGATGATGTTATGTTAGCCCCCATCACTCGTGGAAAATGTGTTATCCATGTGATCGTGATGAAGAAGACTCTAGAAGAGTCAATATTATAACTTTAGTGAAGATTTGAAGGACACAAACCTAACCACTAGTAAGCTATCAAGCTATGTTATAGTCTCACCACTAGGAGGAAAAGGGGTTCCATTATATTCAATTGCATTTTGTTCCATAGATAAGTAGAGTAGCCGACAGTAGACAAGGAGAGAAAAAATATGGGGGGTTTGTGCATTATAGTAGCCCATATGCCACAATCCTTACTTATTTGTACTTGCATCCATTTCCATTCCAAGATAGAGAGAGTGGAGAAGCCTCACCTTCCATTTGGGTTTTCTCTCAAAAGGGTTTTCCAAGTCATGTTTTTTGTTATTATTAATTATGAGTAATTGTTCTGTTTGTTCTATGTTTCTTTCATATTATGTTTTTCATGCACAAGTAATAAATAATAATTGACATATACATAAATCTAAGGATAAATAACCCTCATAGTGTAGATTTCATATTTCTAATATATTTTAGTAGATATTTTGTGACAAATTGTCCAATGGAATATATCCATGATACTTTATGAATCAATTTTACTAGGATCCATTTCTATGAAAGTTGGGTTTCTCTCACTCTCATGATTTATTATGATAGAAGGAGCAATGTGGTATTTTTTAAATAGTTCTTTCAATGATTAAATACTTGCCTATATAGGTGAATTACATATTTAATTTTAACTAACTTACATAGTGCTAGTAAAACATGTTTTAAAATATAAGGGGAGGAAGGAGTGGGAGCGGTTATGATCTAGAGATAAAAAATAGGCTCAAAAATGAAAGCGGTCAGAATCTCCTAAAACCAGTGTTAAGTTGTAGTGTTTGTCGTCCTAATTCCAACAATGCTTGAATCGCCTAAATCTGACATCATATGAAGAAGTTATGACGTTCTAAATTTTTTGACCAATAGCTAAAAAGATTGCAGATGGGTTGACTTGGCAGTTTGTACTACTGACGTCATGTTGACATCAGCATTCCAACTAGGTCCCATGGGAGTCCATATGACCACAGTGGAGGAGGCTATGCTGGAGGGTTTGTGTGGATAAGCCTCGGCCCTTGATCTTATCATCGTCCACATGACCTAATCCCATAGAGGAGTGGAAGCCTAGCCAGTGGGGGAAGGTGGCTAGCTCAGGCCCCTAGCCACATGGACACAATGTGACCACGCCCTGATGGAAAAGGAGAAAAATTCAGCGAGGGCAGACCATTCTCCCCATCCCCTGCCCTTATGGGCGTTATGTGGCCCTAATCTTGCACATATGGTTATTGGTGAAATTAACGAGGCAACAAATTTCCCATTTTTAGGCAAGAATCGTGTCGGTCCTAGGAGAAATTGTCGCTCAACAGATTTTGTAAAGGGCGAATTTGCAAGACGGTTAGCAGGTTGGGCCAAATTATAGGAAAGGTAGTAGAGCTTGGCTTCGAGAAGCATAACTTGCTCAATTTTTAACCTTTTTGAGCTCAAGAAGACCCTAGATGGGTTTTTTGAGTGTCTTGAGCTCAATTGCAGCCTCAATTTTCTTATTTGAGCCTTTAGAAGTCGAGATGCTGAAATGGAAAGTGTTGTTAATCTAATGAATCAAAACAAGAAACTAGTGAATATGAAAACTAAACTATTCTTGCTGCCAATTGAACACAAAAGAAACTATGCTTATGGAAATTCAAAATTGCAATGAAAGAAATCTAAACCAGATTACATCAATTCATTTTCTGACCCTTCATCATTAGACCAGCTATGACTTGCGGAAGTAATCATAAACAACTTGTGTAACTGATATTTAATTTGCAGAAAGTAAACTATTACTAAACCATACACACATGATTCAATCCCTCGCCATCAGTCCAGCTGTGGCTTTCGGAGGCAATTGAAGATGTCATACATGATTCAATATATCTAAGTTTGTTGAAAAGAAACTAATACTAAACTACACACTTCATCATGCAGCCCCTCACCATCAGTCCAGCTGTGGCTTTCGGAGGAAACTGAAGACGCTATGAGCAGCTTAATATATATAATTTTGCAGAAAGGAAACTAATACTAAACTACACATCTCATCATACAGCCCCTCACCATCAGTCCAGCTGTGGCTTTCGGAGGTAGCTGAAGACACTATGAGTAGCTTAATATGTTTAATTTTAACTACTGAATCAGATAAACAAAACTGAAGTGCACAAAACAAAACTGAAGTTAAACAAAGACTGTGAAAGAAAACTAGCAGCAGAATAATATCAGTTTCATACCATTAGCAAAAATACTATGAAAATGCCCCGGGCTGTCTACCTAAAACCTGCACAAGAAAACTGATCAGTGATTTAACAATCATAAAAACATAAAAGACAGGAATGCAATGGAAATTACAGAAATGTATGAACAGAAATAAAACAACTATAAAATATGAACATGAAATGAGTTATGATACAATGACTGCTTAAAGAAATGAAATGAAAAATATATACATTAATACACAGAACCTCGGCTGAGCAGGGGCCCTCTACGCAGCTCTGGTATGATCTTCAAACACGAATTAAGTTATGAAACAGATTTTTTCACATTAAAAAGAAAGTCATTACAGTGGTGGTATTACGGCTCAAGGCAGCGTAATCACCACATAACAGAGTATGCACATCAACTTAACAGCTATATCAACTAACAACTATCAACTCCCTTTCACTAACTCTACGTGCGTATGCAAACGCTCTTTATAAAGCAATAAAATGTAACTGTCTCCTGAAGTTTATGATAGCAGCCAGCACGTAGACCACTAAGGCCACGGATTTAGGAGTATGGCCATGTTGGAAAACGGATCTATGGAAGGTGGGCGCTTAAATTCAACTCCAGAACTTTGCACAGATGTCAATTAACCTCCGTAAGCTTGGAAACGGCTGTATGGATGTTTCGATGCCACGAAACAGAGTCCAGCCGACATAGAACTCCACGGTTGACTTCCACGTGGATGGCTTTGACCGCGGCTTTCCTTGACGAATTTTCTTGAACCAATAGGACACGAACCATGTCCTTGTCATTCCTAGCCTGCCCATGTGGCTCGTTTCCTTCGTTGACACCTGTAACATTGATTTCCACAAAATAGCTGCGGAGAGAGTTGTAGCATTCTTGAAGAAGTGACAAGTTTAAGCATTTGTATATTAAAATCTAAATCAAATAGAAAACACACAAACATAATTAAAAACCATATTAGATGCCCTTTTGCACATGATATTTGACAATTTTGGAGGTTTAGGTGAGTAGATCGGAAGGAAAAGTGTATGGAAGAGAGACAAATTCGGGACTCAACATACCCCCACTTTGTGAAGGTGTTGCATGTCCTCATGCAACCAAAAATTTTAATGTCTTCATTCATTCCTTTGCTGTGTTACTTGAAGCTGATTTACATTCTTCCCTGTTATTTCTTTGATGTGCTCATTTTCTGAGTTTCTTCAGCTGAACTTTGGTTTGATAACTACAAAGTGCTCTGCTCAATTTTTGGCATTTCCTTTTTAGCTTCTTATTTTTCTTTTGCCAAATACCCAAATGTAACATAGTATTGTCATGGATAATCTTGTCCGGTTTGCCTTGCTCTTTGAGTGTTTCATTTTCATTTTTGATATGCCGATTCAAAAGCTCAAGCTCAAAAATCTCCTGTTTTAATGACTGAACCAAGTTATCCTGCAATGTAGGAGGCTGAATAGAAGAGGTGCTTGGACCTGTGGCTGCCTTCTCCAGGAATTCTATATAGTCATAGACCTCCTGTTGTTTGGGGTCTACTTCCGGTGTCTTTTTCATTGGACTGTCCTCAAAATGCTGCAAGGGAGAATTATGTTCAAAATTTGGCTGAGGAGAACTTTCATCAATATTTTGCTGAGAATATGATGGAGTACACTCATTGTCTGATTGGGAGTGAAAGGAGTCAGGTTCACTAACTGACTGAAATGGACTATGGTCGGTTGGAGACTGTTCAGATGTCTCTTCACCCAAATCAATGAAATGAGGACCTTTAATTTGTGTTTTTCTCAGTTTTCCCTTAAGCCTGCTGCTTCTCCTCACTTGTTGTGGTACATTACCCTTTTGTTCTTGTTTTCCTGTTTTTGCCTTTTTAGATAGAGATGACTGTTTTTGAAGAAAAATTAATCTCTCAGATAGAATTTGGTGATCTACTTCTTCAGAAGAAGAAGTTTTATGGACAGCCTCAACAATTTCTTTCCCTTTTGATATTATTGGCTTCTTAATTTTGATTTCCTTCTTCTTCCTTTTTACCAATCTCTCTTCTCTATCATTTTTCTTCATAGTAATAGTAGAAGTATCTTGGATTTCATCTATTGTTCTTTTCCTTCTACTTCTTTTTGCTGTGCTAGCTGCGGGAACTTCCTGTGTAGGAGCAACTTGGGTTTCAACATCCATTTTCTTTCTTCTACTCCTTCTAATTGGATTACCTTCGGGAATTTCCTGAGGTTCTTCAAAGAAGTTTCTTACTAAGAATTGTTCCCATGTATCTTTTCTTTCTTTTAGCTCCTTTTCAATCAAAATTTTTATAAGCCCATGATGATATAAATGAGGCTCTACATCTCCTAGGTGTTTTTGCACAGTCACAGCCATTTTCTTCAAGCTATTGAATAGGAAATAAGGAAGATTGAGAGTTTGGTTTTCCAGGAAATTCATCAATATCCTAGTATGATACATGTACATAGAGCCAAAGCGGCCTTCACATGTGATAAATTTCTGAACAATGAGTAATAAAGTGGCCCATTCATCTTTTATTGCATGCACAGGGATTCCTCTTTTGAAAAAAGTGATATCCATACCTTGATTTCGGAGGATTGTTCTCCATGCCTCATCACTGATACTTTTGTTTTTGAACCAACGTTCTCCTTCCTGAAGAAGCTCTGTGGCTGCTGCTATTGATGCTTCATTAACAAAAAACTTGAGGTCTCCCACTTCTGCTTCTGAGCCATCAAATGATCTTGCAAACGCTTTGGTAACTTCTCTGTGGTAACCCCGGAATTTCTGAATAAAACGCAACCATTTAGCTTTTCTCAACATCTCTTTTGCTTGTGGAAATCCCTCTATGAACTTCGGTCCTTCCGGCTCTGCCCTTAATAATTTTCCCATTTTACTTCTCTGTGCTTCACGGCTTGCCTCTGTGAGGGTTTTAAGCGGAAGTGGAACGATGGAATACACGGAGTCGAGCACAATGCTGTGGGGATGTTATCACAAAACGGAAATGAGCACCATACACATAATGGAATAAGACTGTGGGTGAATATACGAGAATGAGAGTGAGTAAAAGGAACGGAATGGAGTGAAACAGGGAATGAGAATGAGTAGAGTGAGGTTTTGTAAACACGACAGAGAAACGACAAAGAAGTTAACAAAGCATAATGCATTCAGCTGTATTTTGAATTTTTGGTGGCTGTGTCATAAATATGAACACGTTTCAATCAATGATTATGGAGTTATGCGGCTTGTAAGAGTCCTTTGTCAACTCAAATACGTATCATTATCTTCGATGGGCTATTTGAACATGAGTAAGAGTCGGAATTTCAATAATGAAGCCGTTTGTGAATAAATGCAAGAGGATAACATAGAGATCGTGGAAGGTTACGGACTGTCAATATAATCATTTCGCGTTATGGGTAGAGCTCATAGTTTAGAATTACATAAAAATGTGTCTTTTATACTATTTGAAATAAACTTTATTCATACCTTTGGAATCCTTGCTTTTGCCCTTGGTCTTCAACTGATTGATCTTCATTAGTGTCTTGAATGTCCCATTGATCCTCTCCTGCATTTTATTTCATGATTTTATGAAAACAACAACTAAATGTACATTCTTTTTGAAAACAGAGTAGTAGCAGCTGCGGAATCTGCTTCTGGCTGCGGAAACTGGAGTCAGCTGCGGAAACAGATGTCAGCTGCGGAAACTGACACAACTATTACTTGGCTGAAATAGAAATGAACAAATGACAAATGACCAGGTGGAAATGGTCATAAAAAGATTTTTATTGATGGAATGGATGAGATGAAGTGGAATGAAGTGAAATGAAATGAAATGAAGTGAAATGAAATGGAGTGGGTGGTGAGATAAAATGAAATAAAAGACATAATTTTTTTTTTGGAAAATATAGAGTGTCAGGTGTCCCTGATTTTCACCCCATATTTTCTGTATAAGACTGCCAATCGATGATTGGTTTTCAGGCTTATACCATTTTTTTTTTCTTCTCTTTTTTTTCTTTTTTTTTTTTCTTTTAACTTGAAAAACAAAAACTAGCTTGGTAGAGAAGAAGGATTCTTCTGTACCAGCCTGATTGCAGAACTTTCTTGAAACAACTTGACAAAATCCTCTTTAGAGAGTGGCTTATGATAAACTTTCAATCTATGGCCATTCACTAAAAGAGGAGTTTGAAACTCATCAATGGTCTTGATTCTTACGGCTCCATTGTTAAAGACCTTGTCAATCTCATATGGCCCAAGCCAATGAGTCTGAAATTTCCCTTGAAAGTCTTTAAACTTGGAGTCAAACAACAATGCCCAATCTCCTTCTTGAAACTTCTTCTCTTTGATATATTTGTCATGCCACTTAGTTCTTTGATATTGAACTAGATCGGTTCTTAGAATTGCTTCTTGTCTGATCTCATCTAGCTCATTCAATTGCTCCATTCTATGCTTTTGAGCTTCTGATAAGTCCATTCCCAACTGAACTGCTATCTTGAAGGTCTTGGCTTGGAACTCAATGGGGAACAAGACTTCTTTCCCATAAACAAGTTCATAGGGAGAATGTCCTGTTGTATTCCTCCATGTAGTTCTGTAGGCCCACAAGGCTTCTGGAAGCCTTTCTGCCCAATCTCTTCTATGTAGATGAGCAGTTTTGGTGATGATACTTTCAAGAACTTTGTTTGTGGACTCCACTTGACCATTTGCTTGTGGATGGTAAGGAGTAGATCTTCTGTGCTTGATTTTGTATTCTTCCATCAACTTCTCCACCAAATTTGATGTGAATTGGCTTCCCTGATCTGTTACAATTTCTCTTGGAACACCAAAGCGAGTAAAAATATCCTCATAAAGAAAATGAACAACTGAATTTTCAGTAGCAGATCCTAATGCTTTAGCTTCTACCCATTTAGTAACATAATCAGTGCAAACCAATATATACTTCTTTTGCTTCGATGGTGGATTAATCGGTCCAATGAAATCTAAAGCCCATTTTTCAAAGGGTTCAATGAGTACCTGTGCTTGCAATGGCATTTCATTTGAGAGGGTAGGTTTCCCTACTCTTTGGCAGCTATCACACCTTTTGACATATTGTTTTACATCTTTGAAGAGAGAAGGCCAATAATATCCCAAGGAAAGGATTTTATAGGCCGTCCTTTTGTCCGCAAAGTGTCCGCCGCATGGTTCATCATGACATGCCTTAAGAATATCAGGCATTTCATCTTCCCTGACACATCTTCTGATCACAAGATCTGGCACTGTTTTAAACAATTCGTTAGAAATCCATGAATATCTTGAACTCTCCTGAATAATTTTTCGTTTTTCTCTTGGAAATAAATGTGAAGGTAGTTTCCCTGTAACCAAATAGTTAGCAATATCTGCATACCAAGGGGTCTTAATAGTTACTGCAAACAAGTATTCATCAGGAAATTTATCTTCTACGGGAGAATCTTCTTTAGTATTCTGAATCCTAGACAAGAAATCAGCTACTGTATTCTGTTTTCCTGGTCTATCCAACACAGTAATATTGAATTCTTGCAAAAGTAAAGCCATCTTGTCACTCTGCCATTAGTAACAGGTTTGTTCATTAAATATCTAATTGCAGAATGGTCAGTATGAATAAAAGTTTCATAGCCTGTTATGTAATGTCTAAACTTATTAATTGCATGAACAACGGCTAAGAACTCTTTTTCAGTCACAGTATAATTCAACTCTGTGGGAGTCAAATTTTTACTGGTGTAATAAATGGCATAAGGAATTAAATCTTTTTGACCCAACACAGCTCCAAGAGCTGTATCTGAAGCATCTGTAGAAATATGGAAAGGAAGTTTCCAACTTGGTCCTCTCAAGATAGGTGCTTCAGATATTCTTGTTTTCAAAGTTTCAAAAGCGGATTGACAATCAGGATCCCATTTAAATTCACGGTCTTTTGTAAGCAACTTGAAGAGTGGAGATGCTATTTTAGTGAAGTTTTCTATAAATCTTCTATAGTAACCAGTAAATCCTAGAAAACTTCTAACATCTCTTTGACAATTTGGAATAGGCAACTTGGAGATGACTTCAACTTTTGATCTATCAACCTTAATCCCATCTCCTGAAATATGATGTCCTAAAACAATCCCTTCGGTAAACATCATAAAGCATTTTTCATGGCTTAATGAAAGGTTTGTTTCTTTACATCTTATAAGAACTTTTTCCAAATTTTCTAATGCCTCTTCAAATGAATTACCATAAAATGTAAAATCATCCATATAAACCTCTACACAATCATGGATTAGATCAGAAAAATTCCTAGTACTGCTCTTTGGAATGTTGCAGGTGCATTACATAACCCAAAAGGAAGCACTCGGTAGGCAAAAGTTCCCCATGGACAAGTAAATGTGGTCTTATCTTGATCTTCAGGTGCTACCTGATTTTGATTATAGCCACTAAAACCATCCAAAAATGAAAAGTACTTTTTACCTGCTAATGTATCTAATACCTGATCAATAAAAGGCAAAGGAAAGTGATCCTTCAAAGTTGCTTTGTTCAACTCCTTGTAATCAATGCATACTCTCCATTTACCATTCTTTTTAGGTACTATAACCAAAGGAGAAACCCATCGGCTATCTGAAATTGGATAAATGAAGTTTACATTGAGAAGTTTTTGGAGCTCTTCTTTCACTATCTCCCTAAGATTTGGATTCATCCTTCTTTGAGGTTGTCCGATTGGTCTACTGTTTTCCTCAATATAGATATGATGGATGCAAGTCTTAGGATCAATACCCTTCATGTCAGTATACTCCCATGCAAATGCGGTAGAATGTTTTTGCAAGATTCTGGTTAGTTCTTCTTGTTGTGACTTCTCCAGATGTTTGTTGATATTCAATGTCTTTTCTGGAAAAATCTCAAAAGCAGAATTACCAAACTCTTCCATAGAGTAGAGAGACATTTGTCTTGATGATAAATATTCTGTGTCAGATTCCAACTGAAATTGTGTGGGGTCATATTCTGAAGTTATCTCAAAATTTTCTAATGTGTTCAGAATTTGACTATCCTCACTAATCTCAGAAATGGTAAAGACAGGTTGTATAGTGTTCTCATCATCGACACATTCATTGTCTCCTATTTCTGTAATTGCTCTTGCGGGAGGATACAAATTGAATTTCTTTGTCGAATTACCATTAGAAATGTACATGTCTCCAGATCTACAACTAATAAAAGCATCGGCTGTGGCCAGCCAAGGTCTTCCTAAGATAATTGGATGTCCTCCTAGATTACTTTTGGGAGTCAAAATCATAAAGTCTACTGGATATTCCCAAGAATCTAAGGAGACTGAAATATCTTCTAATACACCATCTGGTTTAATAACCGATCGATCTGCAAGTTGCAATAAAGTAGGTGTAAAAGAAGGTTAGGAAGTTTTAACTGTTCCATAGTCTGTCTACTCATAATGTTGATAGCAGCCCCTAAGTCAATCAATGTGTTTGGAATTTCTATCCCATTTATATATGTCTTGACAATTGGACTTCCTGGATCTACATACTTCTGCATGGTAATTTTTCCCATCATAATGTCTGCAATCTTTCCTACCAGGTGGATTCTTCTTGTGTCCTTTAGCTTCCTTCCTGGTCTTTTGAAACTCGACTCCTTTATGGTTTTTGCTAGAATAGGAATTTCTCGAATGGCTTGTAGCAATGGAATCTTGATACAAACATTCTTCAATTCATCTAGAAAGTCATAGTTTGGCAACAAAATTTGTTTTTCCACCCCCTTATCAATTTGTAGTCTTTCCGGAAAAGGAGGTGTAGATGAAGATACATGTTGCTCAACTATAGGAGTTGTGGATGCTGGCTTTTCTTTTTCTTTTTGAATTTTTGAATTTTGAAGAGATTCTTCCTCAGAACCCTTATCGACTTGAAGAGAGTCCTCCTCAGAGGTATCTTTCTCTTGAATGTCTATAGAAGGTTTTTCTAAAACTCTACCAGATCTGAGTTGTACATCGTTGAGAGGAACAATCATATAGGTAGGAAATTGTTGTCCTTCTACCATATAAGTAGTTTGAGGATTCTTATTGTTAGGATTTGGCAATGGCTGAGCTGGGAGTTGATTTGTCTTCTGTTGGTATGGGAGCATGAGTTGAGGATTTGTATTTTGTTGAGAAGGTTGATGTTGTGGAAATGGCAATGAAAGTTGTTGTGGATTTTGGCTTGGAAATTGTGGAGCTTGTTGATTTTGAAAAGATGGAGGATATTGATAAAATTGAGCAAATCTCCCATAAGGATTTTGCATCCCTTGTACCCTTGGCTGATATGAGTTTTGATGTTGGGGCCAAGGTTGTTGCCAAGGAGTCCAATTTGGTGGGGTTTGAAGATTCATAGGGTTATTAAACCCTTGAGATTGTTGTCCCTGCCAAGGTCTCCTTGCGACAAAACAGAGAGACTCTATTGAATTTGGATCTTCTTGAAAAACAGCTTTGAGTCCAGGGATTGAAGGACAATCCTTGATTTCATGATTTTCTGAGCAAATCAAACATGTTTCTACAACTTTTGCATCTAAGGGACATTCCCTTAAAGCATGTTTCTTTCTACATTTCGGACAAAAGATGGCTAAAGCATCTGTTTCTGCTTTCTGCTTGTTTTGGATTTTAAGGGTGTCTAGTTGTTCACTAAGACCCCCTAAGATATCGGTTTTAAACTCATCAAGCATATTACCAATCTCTGCCCTACTTACTGATCCAGTTGCAGATTTGTTAGCCCTAATAAGAGAAGAATCCCTAGGCCCTTTTCCAGTTTTAGATCTTCCCCTTGAGAATTGGATACATAGTTCTGTTATATCATGAAATGGGAGTTGAGAAATGTCTCCTTTACCCATCATATTTAAAATGTCTATCCATTCATCTCTAATGGCTTTTAATAGGAGGGCTTTCAAGGTTTCATTATCTAAGTTGCTCATCTTTGCTCTTTTCAAGTTGTATTGAAATCTTTCAATTAAGTCTTCCAAATTTTCATATTCTTTTTGCATCATTTTGAATACCTCATCCTTATGATTGGTGGGCATACAATAGTCCAAGTATCTATCCAAAAATGTTTGTTTCATATCATTCCAAGTCCTGATAGATTGAGTGGCTAATCCCATGAACCATTTCAAAGCAGATCCCTTCAAAGTTGAAGGAAACAATTTGAGTTTTTGAGAATCTTCCATATAGTCATAAGTTCGGCACACTACTTCAAACTCAAACAGAAATGTTTCAGGATCTTCACTTCGTAATCCATAAAAGTTAGGGAGAACAGATGGTGAAATATTTTTCATTGTTGCATGAGTTTCCTCATCAACTATAGGGAATCCAATAAAATCGTCCCTATTTCTACCATTATTTCCTTCACCATTGTTATCTTCATTATCTCCTCCTCCTCTACCTCCACCTCTATTTATTACTTCCTATGCCATGATAGTTTCTTTAGAGTCCTTATAGTCCTCTAGTTCTTCTATCAAGGAAGGATGAGAGAAATTTTCTTTGTTTTCTAAGTAGGCTTTAGTAGGTGGTGTAGGAGAATCCTCTAATTCAGCTGTTCTTTGGCTTCCAAAAATCTTAAGGCTAGGGGTAGATGATGGTGAATCTGGTCTATGCCTTGAAGAAGATGGAGTTGTGAAAATCGAACTCTTGACTTTAGCTATAAACCTTCCCCTAGAATCTCTTGCTCTATGCATGTCATTTTTTTATATTTTTTAATAAAAGTTGGGCTAATAATTCTCTTTCTGATCTTCCAGATCACACTAGGTGCAAGAAGAGAGCATACTTAAGAAATTACTAAACCAATAACTCTCTTTTCCGATCCTCCAGATCACACTAGGTGCAAGAGGAGAGCATACTTCAAGAAGTTATCAAGTTTTCCCTTCTTTTATGATTTTATGTGTTTTTTTTTTTTAAAGAAATTGGCTACCTAGTTACACTTCCCCGGCAACGGCGCCAAAATGTTTGGTCAATTTAGTGTGTCCTAAATTGCTGCATTTAATTGTCAATCCGGGAATCGTAAGCTGATGAAGTGCGGCGCACTATATGTGCAAGATAACCTCTTTCTTAACTTTTTGTCGTTTAAGGTCTTCCTAAGGTGAAATGGAAATTCTAAAGTGAAAAACAAGTTTGGTTATAATTGTTCAAGGAAGTGATATCCCCTATAATGATTTACCAATCTCGAAACTTTAAAAGCAAATTGAAATTACAAATGACAGAAGAAAGTAAACTGCTGAAATGGAAAGTGTTGTTAATCTAATGAATCAAAACAAGAAACTAGTGAATATGAAAACTAAACTATTCTTGCTGCCAACTGAACACAAAAGAAACTACGCTTATGGAAATTCAAAAGTGCAATGAAAGAAATCTAAATCAGATTACATCAATTCATTTTCTGACCCTTCATCATTAGACCAGCTATGACTTGCGGAAGTAATCATAAACAACTTGTGTAACTGATATTTAATTTGCAGAAAGTAAAATAATACTAAACCATACACACATGATTCAATCCCTCTCCATCAGTCCAGCTGTGGCTTTCGGAGGCAATTGAAGATGTCATACATGATTCAATATATCTAAGTTTGCGGAAAAGAAACTAATACTAAACTACACACTTCATCATGCATCCCCTCACCATCAGTCCAGCTGTGGCTTTCGGAGGAAACTGAAGACGCTATGAGCAGCTTAATATATCTAATTTTGCAGAAAGGAAACTAATACTAAACTACACATTTCATCATACAGCCCCTCACCATCAGTCCAGCTGTGGCTTTCGGAGGTAGCTGAAGACACTATGAGTAGCTTAATATGTCTAATTTTAACTACTGAATCAGATAAACAAAACTGAAGTGCACAAGACAAAACTGAAGTTAAACAAAGACTGTGAAAGAAAACTAGCAGCAGAATAATATCAGTTTCATATCATTAGCAAAAATACTTATGAAAATGCCCCGGGGTGTCTACCTAAAACCTGCACAAGAAAACTGATCAGTGTCTTAACAATCATAAAAACATAAAAGACAGGAATGCAATGGAAATTACAGAAATGTATGAACAGAAATAAAACAACTATAAAATATGAACATGTAATGGGTTATGATACAATGACTGCTTAAAGAAATGAAATGAAAAATATATACATTAATACACAGAACCTCGGCTGAGCAGGGGCCCTCTACGCAGCTCTGGTATGATCTTCAAACACGAATTAAGTTATGAAACAGTGTTTTTCACATTAAAAAGAAAGTCATTACAGGCTGGTGGTATTACGGCTCAAGGCAGCGTAATCACCACATAACAGAGTACGCACATCAACTTAACAACTAACAACTATCAACTCACATTCACTAACTCTACGTGCGTATGCAAACGCTCTTTATAAAGCAATATAATGTAACTGTTTCCTGAAGTTTATGATAGCAGCCAGCACGTAGACCACTAAGGCCACGGATTTAGGAGTATGGCCATGTTGGGAAACGGATAGAAGCAAGTATTTTAGTCACAAAGAAAATCAAATTTTTTGAAGCATTTTGAAGGCATTTTGAGCATGGGGAGAGCCTAGTTAGAGGCTTTCCAGCCTTCTAATTTCATTTGCAACAATTGTTACTTTAGTAGAGCAGCACTTTTTAGTCTTTTCTCATTGTGTGTTCATGAGAGAAGCTTTTTTTAGCACTTCAATGTGGATTTGTTGTATTTTTTTGTGCTTGGATTTTAGGTGGAGTACAAGGAAATGTTGTGAGAGTCCTTTTTATGTTGACATTTTCATGACTTGCTATAGGGAGTCATATTTTTGGAGTGAGAATTATTTGTAGGAGAATGTTTCTTTGTAGGAGAAAAAAATAACTCTACTTTCAACAATTGTATGCACTCATTTTCTATTGAAATCGATAGAGCAGTCTAGCTATTGGAACAGGCCCAGAGAGGTAGCCCAGGATGGGTGAAATTCATCAACAAATGTTGGTTTATTCTCTTCATGTTTTGACATTTTGAGTTGCATGTGAATGTGTTACTTTTTAAAGTTCATATGAAAACCAAACTCACCATCTTGAATAGGTTGTGAAACTTTTTTACCTTTTAAGACCCATTTTTTTCTTGTAAAGCGTCATAGGATGGTCATATTTTGATATGGGGTAGTTCTCCTCCAATTTCAGATCAGGTGATATCAAAGTGGATTCTGACCAAGTCGCAAGTATGGGCAAGAAACTGAAGCGTAAAAGACTCCAAGAATTAGAGGATATTAATCTATATCTTCGAATGGAGAATGTTGAGCTGACGAGATTGATTGAAGTTGTAGAGGAGGAGAAAAGAAAAATGCACCTACAATTGCGACATGTACTGGAGGAACATATTGGTGAGAGTTCTATTCCAGAAGCAGTAAAGAATACCTCCAAGATGAAGCCAATTTGTGGGCATGGTCCTGTTAGGTCCCTATATTACTAGTGTAGTCCCTTATTGTTGTTAGTAGCTCCCTTACTATTATTGTTGTACCCCTGTAACCCCCATATTGTTATTATTGTTCCCTTACATTATTATTGTTAGGTCGGCTAGGGTTATATTGTGACCCCATGGACTCCTATATATGGAAAGGAGGTTTTTTCATTTGTATCATTCAAGAATTGTTCATTTATGTAATGTAAAGGAGGTTTCCCCCTCGAAGTGGCTTATTTCTAAGGCGTTGATCTCTCTTTTCTTATATTTTTGGAGCTGGTTTCATAACATTTGGTATCAAAGCTTTGGATTATATGGTTTCGCTGCTCCAAACATGTCATTGTGGAATTTTCACTATAAATTTTTTTCTACGAAGGTTCAGAAGCTGAAATTTGTATCACACGAAGCTGAAATCTTGAGGAACTTCGTGTAAAAAATTCAGATCTTGGTTCGTAATATTTTCAGAGATATGATCTGTGGAAGTTATGGTTTTTTTAGGCTCCCGAATTTCATCTCGAAGAGGTGACCGTGGGAAAATCATCATAACTCTCTCTCTGAGCATCAAATTGGGATGCTATAAAAATTGGCTAAAATGCAGACTGTAGTTTCCTGTGTATCAATTTCAGAGCTGAAGGAGGAAATAGTGACATGTGGCACATCGTACAAGTGCACTCTATTGAACCAGTCCATAATTAATTCATTATGGAGATTGGGCATAACTTTGACTTGAAGCATCCAAATCAGGTCAGACCTGTGGCATTAGAAATAAGATTCAGAGGGCTACTACAGGACCAAATTTCAGATATTGAAGATCCAAAATCACAGAGATAATTCAGTTTCAATATCAAGCTCCTCAAAAGCAAGAAAAATGTGTGTATTTTTATTTCAAATTGCATAAGTCTTGTTTTAAAAATCAGTTTGAAGTGATTCCAGGGGCATATTGAAGCATAGATATCAGTATTTGGTTATAAAATCCCCCCTAAAAATAATTCAACACCCATTAAGCCCTCAGAATACTCTACTATGACTCATGAAGATGAAGAATTGCAACATGATATATCAAAATTACAAGAGCAAGTGCACCAAATTTTGCTCTTGCAAAGAGAAACAACAAATGAAATGGAAGTTTTGAAGAAAGGCGTGGAAGCTAAGATGGATGGTTTGAAGAAGGTAATGGAAGCTAATATGGATGGTTTAAAGAAATCCTTGGAAGCTAATATGGATGGTTTGAAGAAAGGCGTGGAAGCTAAGATGGATGGTTTGAAGAATGGCATGGAAGAGATGGAAGCTAAGATCAATGGTATAGAATAAAAATTGAAAGACAACATGGAAGACATGAAGAATGATCTAAAAGCATACATGGAAGGTTTGACAAAGTTTATACAATAATTTTTTCCTAATGGTGAAAATATAGTAGAGGAAACTCATGATGAGAACAAAATAAATGTTAATCGTGATTTCATAATATCTAATGTTGGATTGAAGAACCACCATATTCCAAAGATCAATATGAGGAAGTTTGATGGCAAGGATCCCGTAACATGGATACTACAGATGGAGTAAAATTTTGATCTCAATAATGTGAAAAACACACAAAAGGTATGCATTGCAACTTTATATTTAGAACAAAATACATTTGTATGGTATCGATGGCTTTGCTCCCGTAAAAAAATTGTCACTTGGTAAATTTTTACGGAGGAAATGATAGCACATTATGAGGATACACAGAGCAACAATTTCTTTAGCCAATTGACAAATCTCAAACAAAAGGGTTCAGTGGTGGAGAAAATCGAGGACTTCCAAAAATTGAATATAAGGGTAAATGATATTCTAGAGGAACACGGGATTGATGTCTTCATGGGAACTTTAAAGGATAACATCCAACATGAGGTTCGCGTTTGGGAACCTGATTCATTAGAGAAGGCATTCAGGTTGGCAAGAAAAATTGAATGTAAAATTATGGCGACAAGGAAGCCTACCACTCAAATCTATAAAGATGGAAGTGTTGCTACTCCTAGACTTCCACAACCTATAAGGTTGACACCACAACAATTGGAAGAATAAAGAGAAAAAGGGATTTTATATAGTTGTGATAGCAAATACACTAAAGGTCATAAGTGTGCTAAGAATAAATTATTTTACATAGATTGTGAAGAGGAGGAACAAAATTAACAAGAAACTTCAAAATAAGAGGATATACACCGGGAACCAACCCTAGAGAAAGAAGAATTGAGTTCGACCATATCGTTTAATGCATTGGCAGGAATTACCACACCTTAAACTCTCAAGATAGAAGGACGTATCAAGAAGAAAAATGTAATAGTGTTGATTTATTCGAGTAGTACCCATAATTTTATTCATTGTAAGGTATCCAAGGAATTGAATTGCTTCATATACCTAGCACCAGAATTTCAAGTGATGATTGCAAATTGAGGAACTATAAATCTCTCCGTAAAATGACATAATATCAAGCTAACCATGGGGTAATATATATTTAATAGTCCAATGCTTTCCATTCCAATGGGAGGTGTTGATGTTGTACTAGGAGTACAATGGTTACAATCTTTGGGGACGGTAACTTTTAATTTTCAAGAAATTTTCAAGATATTTTTTTTGAAAGGAAAGGAAGTTGAATTACGGGGTATTGCAGGGAAGCCAGGAAATACAATAAGCTCTAATGTCATGAAAAAGCTTCTGAAGAAAGAGAAACGAGGCGTAATTGCACAATTATGCTCACTGGAAGTTCCAACATCAAAATCATCTATTTCTCCAAATCTCCAAAAAGTCGTGGACAATCATTCCAAGGTGTTTGAAATGCCCAAAGGACTCCCACCTATTCGTGATCATGATCATGCTATTCATTTGATTCTAGGAATTTTTCCTCCAAACATCAGACCTTACAGATATCCTTATGTCCAAAAGATCAAAATTGAATGTATGACTGCAGAAATGTTAAAGGCTGGTATAATTCAACCTAGTCAAAGTTATTTCTCTGCTCCAGTAGTATTTGTGCACAAGAAGGATGGATCATGGTGCATGTGTCTGAATTATAGGGAGCTCAATAATCTCACTATTAAAGATAAATTTTCCATTCCTGTTATTGATGAATTATTGGATGAATTACATGGAGCAATTTATTTTACCAAGTTGGATCTTCGTTCAGGATATCATCAAATTAGAATGAAGATTGAAGATATTCCGAAAACAGCATTTCGAACTCATGAGGGTCATTAAGAATTTTTGGTCATGCCTTTTGGCCTTACCAATGCACCTTCTACATTTCAAGGGTTGATGAATTCCAGTTTCAAACCCTTCCTTAGAAAATGTGTGTTAGTATTTTTTGATGATATATTAATCTACAACAGGTCTTGGAAGGGTCATGTGCAACATGTTGACAAGGTGCTCAAACTATTGGAAGAGAAACAATTATATGCAAAAACCTCCAATTGTTTCTTTGGAGTACAAGAGGTGGAATATCTGGGTCATATTTTATCTCACAAGGGTGTTAAGGTAGACCCTAACAAAATTAAAGCCATTAAGGAATGGAAAATCCCCGCAACCATAAATCAGTTGCGAAGATTTCTCGGGTTAATAGGGTATTATCACATTTTTGTTGAGAATTATGGGAGAATAGCAGCATCTCTAACAACATTATTAAAGAAAGATGCATTTTCATGGAATCCTGAAGAAACTAAGGCCTTTGAGCATCTTAAAGAGGCAATGTGCCTAGCACCGGTCTTAGCTACTCCAGACGTCACAAAAACCTTTATTGTGGAATGTGATACCTCAAGAAATGGAATTGGTGTGGTTTTAATGCAAGAAGGAAGACCCAATGCTTTTGAAATTCATCCAATCAAAGTAAAGTATTTACAGAAAGCTATTTATGAGAAGGAAATGTTGGCAATACTACATGCACTAAAGAAATGGCGACCTTACCTAATGGGAAGACACTTCAAGGTAAACTGATCATGATAGTCTTAGATACCTTTTGAAACAAAGACTATCTTTAGAAGAGCAGAAAAACAAAGACTATCTTCAGAAGAGCAGAAAAAATGGGTCACAAAGATGTTGGGTTATGACTTTGAAATCATCTACATAAAAGGGAAGCTAAATGTTGTTACATATGCACTCTCAAGAAAGGATGAAGAGGTGGAAGCATTTTTATGTGCCATTTCTATTATCCAACTAGATTGGATAATCGAATCAAGGGATGAATGGAAGAAGGACGAAGAAGTGTGGACACTCATTCAAAATTTGCAGCAAGATCCTAGTACATCTGATACATTTAGTTGGAAAAATGATTCATTATGGTACAAATATCACTTATATATTTGTAAGGATTCCCAACTAAAACAAAGATTATTTTGGAACTGCACACATATCCCTTAGGAGGACACTCAGGATTTTTAAAAATGTACCACAAGGTGAAGAAATAATTTTTTTGGGATGGCCTTAAATCTGATATTCAAAATTTTGTGGTGAAATGTTTGGTTTGCCAGCAAAATAAAGTTGAGACAATTAATACCTCGGGTCTTCTATAGCCTTTATCCATTCCAAGTCAACGTTGGGAGGAGATTTCAATGGATTTTATCACAAGTTTACCTAAGTCCGAAGGAAAGAGTGTCATCATGGTAGTAGTTGATAGACTTACCAAGTACACACACTTTTGTGCTTTATCTCATCCATTTAAAGGAAGTAAAGTTTCTACTGCATTTATGGAAAAAAAATCAAAAGCTACATGGAAACCTAAAGATTATTGTAAGCAACAGAGATCCCATTTTACTGGAAATTTTTTGGATGGAATTATTTTCTTGTTTAAGTACTCAACTAGCTCATAGCTCATCTTATCACCTCAATCCGATGGGAAAATGGAGATAGTGAAAAAAAATTTGGAAGGATATCTTCGTTGTTTTGTATCTGATAAACAAACACAATGGGTCAAGTGGTTACCTCTGGCCGAATGGTGGTATAACACTTCCTTCCATATTGCAGCAAAAATGACCCCATTTATGGCACTTTATGGATATCATCCACCGTCCATCACATCATATTTAAGAGAAATTTCTAAGGTTCAAGCAGTGATATATCACATCGAGCATCAACAACATGTTCTCAAACTCTTAAAGGATAACCTAAATTTGGCACAAAATCAAATGAAACAATAGGCAAATCAACATCGCATCAAAAGAAGTTTTGATGTAGGAGATTGGGTATTTTTATGGCTACAACCATACAAACAATTTTCCCTCGAGAAAGCTAAGAAGGATAATAAATTATCACCAAAGTACTATGGTCCTTACAAGGTGTTGCAAAATATTAGTACTATGGCATACAAATTGGATCTTCCTGCTTCTTCTCGAGTGCATCCAGTTTTCCATGTTTCATGCTTAAAGAAGGTTATAGGTGACAAACTTCCAATTCAAACAATATTGCGAGAACTTGACAAGGAAATAAGAATCATATTGGAACCTGACGCAGTCACAGAAACAAGAACTCGACAGCTATGAAATCGATCAATTTTAGAGTGTCTCATCAAGTGGAAGAACTTACCCATTGAAGATTCAACATGGGAGGATGACAATTTTATACAGAAGCATGCAACGCTACTCAAGCGTTGAGGACAACACTTTTTTGAAGGGTAGGGGCATGTTAGGTCCCTATATTACTAGTTTAGTTTGTTATTCTTGTTATTGTAGCCCCCTTATTGTCATTTTTGTACCCTTGTAACCCCCATATTGTTATTATTGTGCCCTTACATTATTATTGCTAGGTCAGCTAGGATTATATTGTGACCACATGGACTCCTATATATAGAAAGGAGGTTTTTTCATTTGTATCATCAAATAATTGTTCATTTATGTAATTTAAAGGAGGTTTCCCCCTCGAAATGTCTTATTTCTAAGGCGTTGTTCTCTCTTTTCTTCTATTTTTGGAGTTGGTTTCATAACAGGTCCAAACATAGGATATGGACCCTATGTTGAGAATGATACTTGTGAGTTTTGTAAGAATCTAAAAGATTCTCCTTATGTGCCCGTTGGTAAAAGTGGGTGGCTTGAGTCATCATCTACTTCGTCATCAACATCTAAAACAGAAAATATGGGTGACAAATCAAGGGAGATAATTAGCATTTATAGTTCTACTCCTTCAGCTAATGTTGATAACACATCTTTTGCAGCTTTTGAAAAGCATACCAAAGGTATTAGTATGAAGATTTTAACTCATATGGCTTATGATGGGAGAGGCCTTCGAATCAATTTCTAAGGTATCACTAATCCTATCGAGGTGAAGGAATGGCCACGATATGAAGGATTGGGTTATGGTCATGGAGAAATTGGAGAGTGCTCTAAAATTTTTGAGGAAAAGAAATCATTAAGTGATGATATGTTACACCATGATGGTAGTGATAATGGTAAATTGTCTCCAAAGAGAGATGAATGTTTCAAGGGACATGCAAAGTCCAGTCCTTGTCATCAAATTCACAACCCAAAGGATAGGTATAAGTGTCATGGATATTTTTAAAATGTTGGTGATTTTGATTATTTATGGTATGTGTTTCTTTGCACATTTTGTGATCTAGCTGACCATTGTGTGGTTAATTGTGAGAAATGTAAAGTGATGGTCAAGAAAATGGACCAAATCCTTGGGGAAAAGCATGAGGAATCTCTCCCTGTTATAAATATTTCCTTGTCAACGGGCAAGAAAAATCATTTTTGTACCCATTGTAACATGAATGGGCACTGGATTGAAAAGTGTTGGAAAATTTATCCGAAACTTCGTTCCAAGAAGGAAAGAAAGGTCATGCGATCCACTACTAGGAAAGCAACAAGTGGCAAAGAGAAAACTGGTGTAGTTCTTAAAGTAACCTTCAAAGAAAAGCGGGTGCAGAAAGAGAACCCATAATCCTGGGATAGGCAAAGAACGGTAAGACTATTTTGTATAGTTTGCTAGATTTGTAAAATTGTAAAATACTTGTTGTATATTCCCACTTGGGTACTTTGTAAATTAAAGTCATGTACAATCACATGTATGCAACAAGTGTGTTTTCTTTGACATGTTATGTTGTTTTGGTTTGATGATGAGTCCAATTTTTTGGAATTTTGGGATGAGCATTTTTATGTCATCCAATATGTTTATCATCGTGTCAAGCACTCACTGATACAAGTTTTTCGATGTGAAAATTGTTTGTGAATTTAATCTTTGATAAAGATTGTGCAGAAAATGACCATGATTATGTGGAAAAATCCAAGAATGTCATTGAAAAAATGCAATTAGTGTATCTAAGAGTACAAGTGCATCTTCAAGACAATAAAGTAGAGTATGAATCAATGCATGGAAAGCATTGAGTTGATTCTGATTTCCAGGTGGAAGATCAAGTTTTGCTTCAACAAAGAGGGACTTCGAGATTAATTTTGATTGAGCCAGATAAATATGGTATTGGAGAGAATGTTCATGTTCCATCCATCAATTTTTTGTTTCATGCATGTTTAAGAATAATTGTGGCTTAATTATTGACTGGAAGATAAGGACTTCACGCATAGGCAAGGTGGAGTACCCTTATTGGGCTTTACGACACCAATTCAAATAGAACAAGAAGGATTGAGATTGGGAAATTTGATCAGATTTTTCCTCACTTATTTACTGATTCAAGATCAAATTTTGGGGTCCAAAAGTTCCCAGTGGGGAGGTATGATCGAGAGATAAAAAATAGTCTAAAAAAATAAAGTGCTTGAAATCTTGTGAAATTGATGTTAAGTTGTAGTGTTCGTCATCCTTATTGCAACGACACTTGAATTCACCTCAATCTGACATTGTATGGAGAAGTTATGGCATACTAATTTTTTTGACCAATAACTAAAAAATTGCAAATGGGTTGATTGGTCAATCTATACTACTAACGTCAACATACCAACTTGACCCCATGCAATGCCATATGACCACGATGTAGGAGGATATGTCGGAGGGCGTGGATGGATAAGCCCCGGCCCCTGGTCTTATCATCGCTCACGTGACCTAATCCCCAGAGGAGTGGAGGTCTAGCTGACGAGGGTGGGTGGTTAGCCCCGGCCCCCAGCCACATGGACATAATGTGACCACGCCCCAATAGAAAAGGAGCCAAATTCGGCGGTAGAAGTTCGTTGGCCTCAGCGCTTAGCCTTATGGGCACTATGTGGCCCCGATCTTGTGCATAGGGTTATTAGTGAAAGTAATAAGGAAATAATTTGCCCATTTTTCAGCAGGAATCGCATCGGTCCCAAGTGAAATCATGTTGCTCGGTGGACTGTGTAAAGGGATAATTTGCAAGACAGTTAGCAGGTTTGGCCAAATTGAAGGACAGATAGCAGAGCTTGGTTTTGAGAAGCATAACTTGCTCACTTTTTAACCCTTTTTAGCTCAAGAAGAGCCTATATGGGGGTTTTTGAGCATCCAAGACCCAATGGCAGCCTTATTTTTCTGAATTTAGAACTTTATGATGGAAAATTTATATAATAGTGTATTTTAGTGCCAGAGACAATCAATTTTTGTGAATAAGTTTGAAGGAATTTTAACCATGGAGAGAGCCTAGTCAAAAGTTTTCCAACCTTATAATTTCATCTACAACAATTTTTACTTCTAAAGAGCAGATATCTTTAGTCTTTCATCATTATGTGTTCATGACAAAAGTGTTGAAGCCTAGAAAATCTCTGCTTCAAACATTGGGGAAAACCACCCGGTCGGGACCTTAGGACAGCTCCTTATCCGTTTGGTATGGTGGCTCCAACTGGATTGAAAGGACCAGTTTCCTTATAACTAATGGGTTGGTGATGGGTTGATTTAGATGAGTGAAAATGGGACTAAATAACTAAAATGAAACTATCTAATTTAATCTAAATACTGATAAAGAAATTCTAAAATTAACCCGGGTATCTTATATGAATACAACTTAAAATTGTTCCAATTGAACAATAACCATAAAAATGTATTATCGTTAAATTGAAATGTGCAGAAACAAATAAAGATAACTCTGTTTAAGAAATTAAATAGAGTTATATTAGCATATTGTATTCATCATTCTATATCATCTACATATACTTATGAAAGATAACATTTCATTTATACTCAAAAATGATATATAAAGAAACGTTGTTAAAACCAAATGTATATAAATGATAGAAAATTTTAAAGCGAATATCATAAGACAAAAGAAATCAATAGTGAACAGATAGAAATACCTTATTCATCTTGAAAGCTTTCAAATGAAATATGATACTCTAATACAGTAATTCTGATGCAAAATCAAATCCAAGGTACATAAATGCAACACTTTAAAGATAATTCTGCATAAAATCACCAGATGTGATCCTTTATAAAATATAAGAGGCAATGGAGTACAGAAATGTAATCTCCAAGTCCAAAAAATATTATAATTCAGGACCCCTCTCTAAATGCATGAGAAGGGTCTAAATACTACTAGCTAAATCTAAAAATAGCTTATTACAAAAAATAAGGATTCGGTTTAAATGACCATCCTTTTCCTAGGCAAAAATACAGTAAAACTAAAACTAAATCTAAAAATAAAGACTATTAAGTAACTACTTATGAACTTGATCTTTAAACTTGCAAGCATCCAGCATTGTTTTGAGAAGAGGTGGTTGGCCGACTTCATATTTCAACTGTCCTGAAAAGACAGAATCGGCAAGTGTAGGCGCAATCTTCTCAGCAGAACTAATGATGCAATTAAGCACACTGCATTGACTGTGTGGTTTCACTAAATATGTCCAGTAAGAATCCCAGTTTAATCTTGTCAATCCTTGGATTGATTTTGCTTTTTCTTCCGCCTTTTGTGTCCATTCTGTTTGCAATTGATGCACCTGTGGAAGATATCCTGGAACAGTTTCTGAAATCAAATTTGCTTTGTGCAAATTCTCATTTACACAATCAGTAAGACTGATTGCTGCTATAGCCGACTCCTCTGCTGCTTTCTCTGCCCCTCTGATTTATGCATCCCAGTCATTGAAAAGTATTTCTTTATGGTTTTCATTAATAATTGGTGCACCAGCTTTCATTCCTTCCTCCGTCTTTTGCCATACCAAATAATCAGTAATTTTTTCATTAATTAAATCATAATCATTTCGTAAATCTACGACATGATTAGTAATCTTATCACTTTCTTGACAAAAAGAGTTCCATTGTAAGATTTTTTGGCATAAGACTTCTTCTTGTTGCAGTAGTTGATTGTTTAAAGAAATAGTTTCTGAAATAAACTCTGGAATTTTAGGATCATCTTTGTGCTGATCTTGGATAATCTGTATTTGTTTCTCTTTATCAGCTAAACTTTTTTGATATCCAATTTGCATTTCTTGAAGTTGTTGTTGTAACTTTTCAAGTTTCATCTATGCTTCATTATTGGCCTGTACCTGTTGCAATTGTTGTTGCAGAACTTGCATCTGTTCTTCTTTTTCATTTAATAAGAGTTGTATCTCAAATTATTTGTCAATAGTTGTGGAAGCATAAGCCCCCGTAATCTGAGATAACTTAGCAAGATTATCAGTAGGCTCTGTGGTAGGATCCTTCCACAAAACATCTAATTGTTCTGCTTCAGTAGCAATTGCACCTTCTAATTTTCTCTTTTTCTTTTGTTTTTTCACTACTTCTTTATACTTTGGGCTGTAGAATACATCTAGAGGAGGAATGTCCTCTACATTAAGTACAATTTCAGAAGAGGGAGTGACAGGTATATGCTCAGTTTCTGTGACTGTGCCACTTATTCCTGTGCTCAAAACTTTTGTTGTCTGTACACGGGTCTCTATATTCTGTACTTCCACATTAAGCAATTGATTGAAGCTTTCCCATTCCTTGTCTAATTCAATTGTGACTGACTGTTGCTGTACATTGGTAGGAGGAGGATTTATCTCCTGAGGAGTCAAAATTTGCTGTTGTGAAAGTTCTTTCGATTGAGCAATATCTTTCACTAATTCTTCATTTATATTCTGCTCTTCATTAGAATTATTAGAACGTTCAGAAGTCTCTCTTTCAGATTTTGACTTAGGCTTATCTGTACTTGAGCTTCCACTTATACTGACACTAGGAGTTGGTTCCCTTGCGGGTTCCAAACGCAAATTTTCCAAAGGGATGGTGGTCAGTCTTCTTTCTCTGTAAACTTTAAATTCTTGAAATTGTTCTGGAGATAACTGCGTTTGTGCTGAATGTAGAATTTCTTTCAGTGTGGATTTTCCTAGGAATATATCATCGAAAGGGTCCTCTTCTCCGGAAAATATCCTTACTTTGATTACAGTGGTGAAATTTTTAGCAACTTCATTAGGGTCGAATAACCTTTTTGCAAATTTAAAAAATTGTAAGCATGTAATATTACTTACTTCCTTGAATGCATGTCCAATATCAAATAATGAAAATGTTCCACAAGCTACGGGAAATTGTGGCCAAATGGCCTTCTTCTTATCCCTTAAATCCTTTGTCAAACCTCCTTGACCACAGGTTTGGTATGCAATTTCCCGAGCTATAAGTTTATCAGAAACATATAAGGGTAAAACATGAGGAGAAGCAGAGCTTCCAAAAACCCTTACATAGGTAAACCATTCTTCCCCAAACCATCATGCGACGGGAAGAATGTCGACTTCTGCTTCCGGGGAAAACCTTGGAGCATCTTTATTATACAATGTTTTGTGCAGAGGAAACATTATGCCGTGGCAAATCTTGTAAAAATGAGGAATAAAATTGGATTCCCATAATTCCTTGTGATACACATGAATAGGCAAAGTATCTTGAATCGTCCATTGCCAACCCATCAAAGGGAATTTAGAAACAAAGCAGATAGCGTCCATAACATAAGCAGATAGATAAAAAGGAGGATAAATCCTCTGAGAAACAATTCGTTTAGACCGATAATGGAAAATAGCAGTGGCCAAATTATCAGACAAGATTTTGGCCCAGTCTACAATTGTAGCGTTAATAGCAGCATTCAACAAAGGGAAGCCATTCAGGTAAGACCATATTTATATTAGACTTTCCAAAAAGCCTGCATAACATAGCAGCAGCAAAACAATATGGAGAGGTGAGTGAACCAGTACTGTACATACCGTGTTTGTTTTTCTTCAATGGTTCATCTCTTTTGGTCCATTCCCTTGTGCATTCCACCAAATTTTCATGTTCTTTGGCAAAATTCTCCATAAATTGTTTATTATAAGTCGCCTAAGGTTCCGGCAAATGATACATCAGCCTCAAATTTTCCGTAGTGAATGACCCGATGAGCTCTTGATCTAGAGTTCTAAATTGCCTGTCTGAAATATTGGTGTTGTCCAACACCCATTTTACCATGTCTGAATACGGAAGAATTCTTGGTCTTGCTGCTATCCGATGCAAAAATGAACAAGCCAGGTCTTTAAGGGTTGCCTCAGATGAATTACTTGATCCTGCAGTAGCCGCATCTTGCATCACCCTGGGATTTTCTTCTTCAAGCAAATTATACATTCCTTCCCAGGTGGTTATACCGGCATCCTTATTGCAAGTAGTATCCGCATACAGTGAAGCCATTTCTTTGTTTTCATAACTTGAAATCTTCTCTTTCTTACCCATAATGCTCTGTGAACGCTTTGTATTGAATGAGAGTAATGACATGAGAAAGGTGATGAGATAGTTTTAAATGCAAAAGGCGGATGAAATATATTATTTTAACGTGAAACGACCTCTCAATCAAAAAAAAATCTCATTTATCATTAATTGACAATCCATTCATTTAATCCAATCATTAAAGCGTAAAACGGATATTGATTTATGGAAGGATTTTCTTTGGACAACGCGCTTTTATGAATCTGCGACATTGCGATCTGCGATTTGCTACGCAATATCGCAATATCGCAAATCGCAATTTTCTCAAAGCGTAACCATCGCAGAATCGCAAATTGCAAATATCACATATAAAAAGTATTCGTTTAACATTTTTCTGCGATATGCGATTTGCGACCAGTATTTTAACGTATATGCTTTTTGGGATCGCATTATCGCAATATCGCAAAGTCGTAGTTTAAAAGATTCAGTTTTACAAAAGATATCTACCATTTGCGATGGATGCGCTATTTCGCTCAAAGAAAGATTTTATTGTAATCTATCATAAACTTAAGTGTTTTTTAAGGATTTTCTAAGGAATTTCCCTAAGTTATGATAGAAAGTTTTATTTGAAAAGGGAAACAAATAATGATTTATTTTTTTGGATTTTTTAATTAAGGGTCCCCATTTATTTAGTATTATTACTAATATTAAAAAAAAAGGGGGGTTGTTGCTGGTCACAACAATTGGCGATTCACTGAAAGAAATAGTTATCTCTGAAAAAATAAAATGAACACTATATTTCTAGTAAGTAAAATTTTTTAAAGATAATGAAAACTATCTTAGGATAATTCAAATGAAATTTAACTATGAAAAAGAAATAAAAATCATTCACAATTTCTTTCTAATTCCTTAAGAACAAAAAACATTTTTGGGTTATCTCAAGCTTTGATCGGTGTTAATAATGAAGTAAGTGGATTTCTCCAAGTTTGGTTTTATAATATACTCTATTGTCATAGGTATTGCCTCTGCTGCCTGCAAACATTCATAGTTTCGACAGGGTTACCTTTGAACCATTAACCATTCATTGTCCCATCCAACTAAAATTATGAATTTTTAAAAGATAAATTCATAAGACATATTATCTCATGTTTTTGTCTTTTACTTATTTTTTATTTTTAAGAGCCATTGTTCTGGTTTGGTAGCCAGTTAATAACAATGTCATTCACTAGTTGTAATTAAACTGAACAAGCTGGCTCGTGATGAGACCCCTTGTCTTATATTTATAAGCCATTACCTTGTTTTGATATGCAGTGTTGGTAATGTCAGTTTGATTACTTCTTATGAACATGGTAAGTCGGCTCATAATGAGACCTCTTATCTCTTAAATTTTCATATAATTTCTTAGAATTACATTCTAAAAAATCACAACTTAAATGGATGGGGTGAAATAGTTTTATCCTTAAGAGTCAATGGATGACAATTTACAGAGTTTTTTGAGTACCAAGACTTTGAAAAATATTTATTTTTATAGATAACCTTTATCTGCTTAATAAACTTATAATGATTTACATTCTCCTCAAATTTTCAAAATATCATGCAAATGATTGGAATAATCTTTCAAAGTCTAATATCTTATTTTAAACTATCCAAAAACTGTGATCATCTCTTTAAAAATTCGTATTTACACAAAATAAATATTTATAATATTTTTCCTAAGAAATTTTCTTATAGTAAACAGTCAATTAGAGACTTATTAACAACTTTTATTTCCAAAAACAATTAAAAACTTTGCAGAAAGGAATGTGTACAATTAAGAAGGGGTTACCTCCTTATGAAAAGAATTTCTTCAAGACAAGCCCATTTACAGGAAGAGATTCTCTCTTTCCTGTTAAATCTTGGAGTATGAATGTATTTGAGCCTATCTTTTCAGCAATCTGAAATGGTCCAAGCCACATTTTCTGAAACTTGGTATGTTTACCTTTTTCTTCATGTGCCTTATCCCATTTCAGAACAAGATCACCAATTGACAAAATCTTTGAGCCGGTAGAACTTGCATCAAAAGAAGATTTTACAAGCTGTTGATGTTTTTCATGAATAATTTTTGCTTTATCTCTATCTTCTTCAAGTTTAAGGATTTGATCATATCTCAATTGAATGGATGAAGAAGGATTTTCTTCAATAAATTGTACTAGGGCTATTGATGGAAGAGCTAAATTTGATGGTATTACAGCTTCTTTTCTATAAACCAAATTGAAAGGTGAAGTTCCAATTGAAGCTTTTTGAGTAATACGATCAGCCCATAGTGCAAAAATTAAATACTTGTGCCAATTCTTTTGATTTTGATCAATGGTCCTTTTAATGATTTTGATAAGATTTTTGTTAGTGGATTCAGCCAAACCATTACCTTGTGGATAATAATTTTCTGAATATTTCAATTTAAAACCTCTTTTGACTGCAAATTCCATTATACTGTTTCCAGAAAAATAATATGCATTATCAAAGACAAGAGCGTTAGGTACACCAAACCTGGTTATGATGAATTGATCTATGAAATCAATAATTGTATCAGAATTGGCTACCTTCAAAGGGATTGCTTCTACCCATTTTGTAAAGTAATCTATTGCTGTAAGGACATATTTGTGCTATTTGGAAGAATGAGGTACTATCTCACCAATAATGTCAAGCCCCCATTGCTCAAATGGTTGCTCAATATTTACCGGTTGCAAAGGAAAAGCTGGTTTCTTTTGTCTTCCACTAGCAGTTTGACAAAATTTGCACTTCCTTACATAATCATGCGTATCTTTAAAAAGGGTAGGCCAGTAATAACCAGCATGAATTATTTTGTGAGCTGTGGTATCACCTCCAAAATGACCTCCTGCTGGTCCATCATGCAATTCCAGCAACACCTTTTCAGCTTCAGTCTTTTCAAGACATCTTAATAGGATTGAATCATAATTCTTTCTGAATAACACATTATCAATGATATCATATTTAATAGCCTTCAATCTCAAAGCACGTTTTCTCTTATAGCTGAGATTAGAAGGAGCATACCCATTTTTCAAGTAATAGATGAGATCAACATACTGAGATTCAGAATCTGTAACACTTATCTGACTTACTTGAATATCTTTATTTGAATCTTGATTTTCTGGTATGTTATGAGCTCCTGCCAATAATCTGCAAAAACATTGTCCTCTAACAATCTTAGCTGGTTTAATATCAATATCATATTCTTGCAAAGCTATTACCCAATTAGCTCTTTTTTCTCCTACTTCTCTTTGAATTAATAATTGCCTCACTGCAGAGAATGGGACAATGATTTTTGTATGTGTTTTCAAGAGAAAAGGTCTGAAATGTTTGATTGATTTAAACACAGCAAAGGCTTGTTTTTCAACATCGGAATAATTAAGCTCAGCTCCTTGCAGATTTGAGCTAAAGAAAGAAATTGGTGCTTCAATTTTCTGATCAATGAGTTGTGTTAAAATAGCAGCATAGGATGTTTCGGTGGCCAAAGTATACAGAATAAAATATTTAGAAAAATCAGGGGTATTCAATGCTGGTGCATTAATGACCGCTTGTTTGATTGCCCCAAAGGCTTCTTTTTCTTTATGCCCCCATTTGAATACTGAGTTTTTCTTGATCATATTTTGCATAGGTAAAACAATTTGAGAAAAATTAGGAATGAATCTTTTTACAAAATTGATTTGCCCAAGAAATGATTGCATGGATTTTTTGTTATGAGGTAAAGAAATATCAGAAATTTCTTTCACTCTATCTGGATCAATATATATACCATCTTTTGACACAAAAAATCCTAAAATTTTTCCTTCATCCAAAGCAAAGAAAGATTTCTTTGGATTTAAGGAAATACCAAACCTTCTACATCTTTCAAATATTTTCTTTAGATCATGTAGATGATTGGCTCTCTTTTTTGAAAATACTGTTATGTCATCAAGATAAACAACAACTGATCTATTGATCAGACCTTTAAATGCTATGTCCATGGCTCTTTGGAAAGTTGCTCCAGCATTTATTAGACCAAAAGGCATTTTTTGATAAGCATAGGTTCCCCATTTGGTTCTGAAAGTTGTTTTCAATCTGTCATCTGGATGAACTAAAACTTGATTATAGCCTGAAAATACATCAAGAAAGAACACGAGTTCAGAACCAGCTACCTTTTGAAGTATCTGTTCCATAGTTGGCAATGGGAAATTCTCTTTTAAACATGCTTTGTTTAAATTTCTAAAATCCATATAGATTCTTATATCACCATTCTTCTTCCTTACAGGTACCATATTGGAAACCCAATTGGAGTGCCTTACAGGAAAAATGATTTTGGATTTTAAAAGTTTATTAAGTTCTGATTTGATTTGACCTTCGAGATTTGGATGAATCTTTCTTAACTTCTGTTGAACAGGTTTAATATCAGGAAGCATTGGAATTGTGTGTTGAATAACCGAAGTATCATACGTTTTTAAATCATCATAATTCCAAGCAAAAACATTTTTATATTTGTTCAGAAGTTTAATGAAAGCATTCCTTTCCTCTGGTGTTAAATTGAGTCCTAAATTAACGTTTTGAGGATTAGAGTCAGAGCCAAGATTTACTAATTCAAACTTCAAAGTGGAACTTTGAAGTTTAGCATTAGTGACTTTCTTGAATCTGTCTTTAATATCATATAAGTCCTCTAATTTAACAACAGATTTCGGAATGGGATTTTTATTACCTTTTGAGGTAATTTGTAAATCAAGATCATCCTCATAAATAATTTGTTCATCATATGATTTATCTGAAGTCATGAAATTCAAAATGTCTTGATCATGATAGAATACTCTCCAATTTGTGACATTATCTGGGACAGATGGGCGAAAAATCAATTCTACTGAAAATCTATCAGGACTGCAATCTTCAGCGGGAAGGATTTTAGATGCAACATTAGCTAACAAGTCAGCTGATGTATTTTGATTCCTAGGAATAGAAGAAATATTGAATGCTAGAAAATGAGTGGTAAGATATTGCACTAGGGTTTGATAGTGTTTAAGATGTCCTGAAAGACAATGGATAGTATTCCTAACTTGTTTTATAACAATTTCGGAATCACCAAAGACTTTCAAGTATTTAAAATCTAACCCTATAGCTTTATAAAGTCTTTGAATCAAGGCTTCATATTCTGCAGTATTGTTTGTACACTCAAATTCTAACCTACATGATAGCATGGTTTTCTCTCCATCGGGATCAATTAAGATGCATCCTGCTCCAGCTCCATCACTAGACTTTGATCCATCAAAATATAATGACCAAAATAAATATTTATCTATTGGTTTATCTACAATTGCATCAGAAATATTTACAATTCTGGAAGAATCAGATTGTGAAAAAATTTCTATTTGAGAAACAAAAGTATTTACAGAAAAGGGTGATTGTGGTGCTTTGAAGTTTCCAAGAAATGACTCAGCAGAATAACCTCCAAGAATATTGTTGTTGAATGCCACAGGCTCATTAGATTATTCAAATTCAGTGACAGTGTGCATCATATGTTTTTCTCGTTCAACTTTGATTTGATTTGGTTTCCCTTTGTAGGGAAGCCACATATGTGAATAATCAGTTGCGATATAACCATTAAGTTTTGCAGATCAGTCCCTGCTTAAGACTAATCCATAGAATTCAGGAATATCTACAATCAAAATATCAATGCTTTGGACAATCCTAGGATCGGAAGCTAGTCTGATAGTAACTGAATTGATTTCTCCTACAACTTGAAATTTAGAGCGATCCAATTGAACAATATGAACTGCCGATTTTTGTGGTTCAATATTCAATTTGGCACAAACATAAGTAGGCATTATATTAGAGGATGCTCCAGAATCGATTAAACAATTATGCAGATTCTTATTGTACATTTCATAAGTCAAAAGAAAAGGAGGAGTCTAAGAATTTGATCTTTCTCCAATGAGCACAGTATCAGTAGCATCTACTTTGTCTGGTGGCTTACCAGTTCCTTTAGCTGCTTTTGCAACTACACCACTTGGTAAAGGAGCGATTGGTGTAGCATTTAATTCTTTTAATAGCAACTTTTGTTGGTGTTTTAGTTTTCTGATTTCATGTAAGGAAATGTTGGCTTTAATCTTTTTCATGTCTTCAACAATGTTATACTCCATAGGATCTGACACCACTAAAGTCTTTTTTGTCGATGTAGGAGGATTAGAAGAGGATGGCTGATTTTGAGAAGGTAACGGAGAAGTTTTCTTTGCAGGGGATTTGTCTTTGGTACTTGGAGTTATAATTTTCTTTTAGGAACTGTTTGTACAGGCTCCGATGTAGATTTACTCCTAGTACTTACAGGCATAGCTTCTTGTTCTACCTCACTATCAGAATTAGGGAGAATAAAATCCCACATTCCATGCAATTCAGTTATTTCTTCATTTTCATCTTCCTCTTCTGATACTGGAGGAGTATCTTCTTCTTCTTCCTCTTCTGATTCTGCATTAGAGATTGAATTGGGAGGTTTAGATTCAAGTTGATTTCTTTTGAAATTCCGGAATGGTTTTTTGGTAGAAGTTTCAGCTACTTGTTTTTTTATTTCAATTATTTCATTCGACATGGTTTTAAGAACTTTCTGCAAACCTTCCATGTCGTATGGGTCTTTGGCCTTTTTCCTCGAATCATCTTTGAAGCTGACTTTCTTGGATTTCCTTTCCTCAATAGCATTTTTCTTTTCTAGAGAAATAATTTGTTTCTCTACTGCAATAGCCTCTTTCATATTCTCGGCTAACGTAGGTTTTGCGGCTCTATCTACAAAAATTGCTATGTTTGAGGGTAAAGCGGTTATGTACCATTCACTTCTGACCTGTTCACTAGGCCTTGAATCTGTGTGGATTTTGTTCAATATTTTGTTGAATCTAGCGTTTAAATATTTAATGGGCTCTTTGGGTTCTGTCTTCAAATTTGAGAGATCGTTGATTAAAGTAGCTATTGATCTGTCATCTCTAAATTTGGTTAAAAAATGATCTGCAAAAATGGCCCAACTTGTTATGGATCTTGAAGGTAATGAAAAGTACCAGGATCCTGCTGCCCCTTGAAGAGCATAAGGGAATAGTCTGACTACAACATCTTCTTCTACGACTCCATTCAAATTTACAGCCAGCATAAAATTATTGATGTGTTCTTTAGCTTGAATGTTAAGATCTGGACTGAACTTTGGAAGCCATTTTCCAAGATTGTCAGGTAAATCATGTAAAGGTGCAGGCATGTTGACAGCCCCTGGAGTAGCCCATGGTCTAGCCATTATTGTAACAACTGTTGGAGAAGTAGTAGAGACTGGTGGTGTCTGAATAGAAGTTGTTGGAATAGATGATGTTGAGATTGATGATGATTGAGCAGATGATAATTGAGAAGATGATGTGGGAATAACTACACTTTGTTGAGTTGGGGTTTTGGAAACAGGTGATTGAATATGAGATGAAGAACTTATATCACTTACCGATTTTGATTGAGTTTTTATTGTCCTGACTCTACTAGGTAAAGGGAATTCTTTCGGAGAAATACCAAGTTTTTCACTTTGAAGCCTAGTAAGAGGTTTTGAAGAAACAAATTTTGAAGTTACACTACCTTTAGATATTTCAGACTCATCTAGAGATAATGAGAATCCTTTCAATTTATGAATTAAATCTTTTACTTCAGGAGACTCAGGATTTTGATTGTCTGATTGTTTTGAGATTTTGGTAGTGGGTGTCTAAATATTCTTCTCAATTCCTTCTATAGGATTTTGTATTTCAGAAGAAATTGAAGAAGTTAATGAGGGTGTTTTGCTATCAGAATGGCTTGTGGATAAATATTTACTTGCCATTCATAGCTCATGCCCTCCTTCTAGCGCCAAAAATTTTGAAGCCTAGAAAATCTCTGCTTCAAACATTGGGGAAAACCACCCGGTCGGGACCTTAGGACAACTCCTTATCCGTTTGGTATGGTGGCTTCGACTGGATTGAAAGGACCAATTTCCTTATAACTAATGGGTTGGTGATGGGTTGATTTGGATGAGTGAAAATGGGACTAAATAACTAAAATGAAACTATCTAATTTAATCTAAACACTGATAAAGAAATTCTAAAATTAACCCGGGTATCATATATGAATACAACTTAAAATTGTTCCAATTGAACAATAACCATAAAAATGTATTATCGTTAAATTGAAATGTGCAGAAACAAATAAAGATAACTATGTTTAAGAAATTAAACAGAGTTATATTAGCATGTTTTATTCATCATTCTATATCATCTACATATACTTATGAAAGATAAAATTTCATTTATACTCAAAAATGATATATAAAGAAACATTGTTAAAACCAAATGTATATAAATGATAGCAAATTTTAAAGCAAATATCATAAGACAAAAGAAATCAATAGTGAACAGATAGAAATACCTTATTCATCTTGAAATCTTTCAAATGAAATCTGATACTCTAATCCAGTAATTCTGATGAAAAATCAAATCCAAGGTACAGAAATGCAACACTTTAAAGATAATTCTGCATAAAATCACCATATGTGATCCTTTATAAAATATAAGAGGCAATGGAGTACATAAATGTAATCTCCAAGTCCAAAAAATATTATAATTCAGGACCCTTCTCTAAATGCATGAGAAGGGTCTAAATACTACTAGCTAAATCTAAAAATATCTTATTACAAAAAATAAGGATTCGGTTTAAATGATCGTCCTTTTCTTAGGCAAAAATACAGTAAAGCTAAAACTAAATCTAAAAATAAAGACTATTAAGTAACTACTTATGAACTTGATCTTTAAACTTGCAAGCATCCAGCATTGTTTTGAGAAGAGGTGGTTGGCCGACTTCAGATTTCAACTGTCCTGAAAAGATAGAATCGGCAAGTGTAGGCGCAATCTTCTCAGCAGAACTAATGATGCAATTAAGCGCACTGCATTGACTGTGTGGTTTCACTAAATATGTCCAGTAAGAATCCCAGTTTAATCTTGTCAATCCTTGGATTGATTTTGCTTTTTCTTCCGCCTTTTGTGTCCATTCTGTTTGCAATTGATGCGCCTATGGAAGATATCTCGGAACAGTTTCTGAAATCAAATTTGCTTTGTGCAAATTCTCATTTACACAATTAGTAAGACTGCTTGCTGCTATAGCTGACTCCTCTGCTGCTTTCTCTGCCCCTCTAATTTGTGCATCCCAGTCATTGAAAAATATTTCTTTATGGTTTTCATTAATAATTGGTGCACCAGCTTTTCTTCCTTCCTCTGTCTTTTTCCATACCAAATAATCAATAACTTTTTCATTAATTAAATCATAATCATTTCGTAAATCTACGACATGATTAGTGATCTTATCACTTTCTTGACAAAAAGAGTTCCATTGTAAGATTTTTTGGCATAAGACTTCTTCTTGTTGCAGTAGTTGATTGTTTAAAGAAATAGTTTCTGAAATAAACTCTGGAATTTTAGGATCATCTTTGTGTTGATCTTGGATAATCTGTATTTGTTTCTCTTTATCAGCTAAACTTTTTTGATATCCAATTTGCATTTCTTGAAGTTGTTGCTGTAACTTTTCAAGTTTCATCTGTGCTTCATTATTGGCCTGTACCTGTTGCAATTGATGTTGCAGAACTTGTATCTGTTCTTATTTTTCATTTAATAAGAGTTGTATCCCAAATTATTTGTCAATAGTTGCGGAAGCATAAGCCCCCGTAATCTGAGATAACTTATCAAAATTATCAGTAGGCTCTGTGGTAGGATCATTCCACAAAACATCTAATTGTTCTGCTTCAGTAGCAATTGCACCTTCTAATTTTCTCTTTTTCCTTTGTTTTTTCACTACTGCTTTATACTTTGGGCTGTAGAATACATCTAGAGGAGGAATGTCCTCTACATTAAGTACAATTTCAGAAGAGGGAGTGACAGGTATATGCTCAGTTTCTGTGACTGTGCCACTTATTCCTGTGCTCAAAACTTTTGTTGTCTGTACACGGGTCTCTATATTCTGTACTTCCGCATTAAGCAATTGATTGAAGCTTTCTCATTCCTTGTCTAATTCAATTGTGACTGACTGTTGCTGTACATTGGTAGGAGGAGGATTTATCTGCTGAGGAGTCAAAATTTGCTGTTGTGAAAGTTCTTTCGATTGAGCAGTATCTTTCACTAATTCTTCATTTATATTCTGCTCTTCATTAGACTTATTAGAACATTCAGAATTCTCTCTTTCAGATTTTGACTTAGACTTATCTGTAGTTGAGCTGCCACTTATACTGACACTAGGAGTTGGTTCCCTTGCGGGTTCCAAATGCAAATTTTCCAAAGGGATGGTGGTCAGTCTTCTTTCTCTGTAAACCTTAAATTCTTGAAATTGTTCTGGAGATAACTACGTTTGTGCTTAATGTAGAATTTCTTTCAGTGTGGATTTTCCTAGGAATATATCATCGAAAGGGTCCTCTTCTCCGGAAAATATCCTTACTTTGATTGCAGTGGTGAAATTTTTAGCAACTTCATTAGGGTCGAATAACCTTTTTGAAAATTTAAACAATTGTAAGCATGTAATATTGCTTACTTCCTTGAATGCATGTCCAATATCAAATAATGAAAAATTTCCACAAGCTACGGGAAATTGTGGCCAAATGGCCTTCTTCTTATCCCTTAAATCCTTTGTCAAAACTCCTTGACCACAGGTTTGGTATGCAATTTCTCGAGCTATAAGTTTATCAAAAACATATAAGGGTAAAACATGAGGAGAAGCAGAGCTTCCAAAAACCCTTACATAGGTAAACCATTCTTCCCCAAACCATCGTGCGACGGGAAGAATGTCGACTTCTGCTTCCGGGGAAAACCTTGGAGCATCTTTATTATACAATGTTTTGTGCAGAGGCAACATTATGCCGTGGCAAATCTTGTAAAAATGAGGAATAAACTTGGATTCCCATAATTCCTTGTGATACACATGAATAGGCAAAGGATCTTGAATCGTCCATTGCCAACCCATCAAAGGGAATTTAGAAACAAAGCAGATAACGTCCATAACATAGGCAGATAGATAAAACGGAGGATAAATCCTCTGAGAAACAATTCGTTTAGACCGGTAATGGAAAATAGCAGTGGCCAAATTATCAGACAAGATTTTGGCCCAGTCTACAATTGTAGCGTTAATAGCAGCATTCAACAAAGGGAAGCCATTCAGGTAAGACCATATTTATATCAGGCTTTCCAAAAAGCCTGCATAACATAAAAGCAGCAAAACAATATGGAGAGGTGAGTGAACCAGTACTGTACATACCGTGTTTGTTTTTCTTCAATGGTTCATCTCTTTTGGTCCATTCCCTTGTGCATTCCGCCAAATTTGCATGTTCTTTGGAAAAATTCTCCATAAATTGTTTATTATAAGTCGCCTGAGGTTTCGGCAAATGATACATCAGCCTCAAATTTTCCGTAGTGAACGACCCGATGATCTCTTAATCTAGAGTTCTAAATTGCCTGTCTGAAATATCGGTGCTGTCCAACACCCATTTTACCATGTCTGAATATGGCATAATTCTTGGTCTTGCTGCTATCCGGTGTAGAAATGAACAAGCCAGGTCTTTAAGGGTTGCCTCAGATGAATTACTTGATCCTGATGTAGCCGCAACTTGCATCACCCTGGGATTTTCTTCTTCAAGCAAATTATACATTCCTTCCCAGGTGGTTATACGACATCCTTATTGCAAGCAGTATCTGCATACAGTGAAGCCATTTCTTTTTTTTCATAACTTGAAATCTTCTCTTTCTTACCCATAATGCTGTGTGAACGCTTTGTATAGTCTTTTGCTCCTTCGCGCCTGTGGTTTTACGAGTTAAGTGAGAGTAATGACATGAGAAAGGTGATGAGATAGTTTTAAATGCAAAAGGCGGATGAAATATATTATTTTAATGTGAAACGACCTCTCAATCAAAACAAAATCCCATTTATCATTAATTGACAATCCATTCATTTAACCCAATCATTAAAGCGTAAAACGGATATTGATTTATGGAATGATTTTCTTTGGACAACGCGCTATTATGAATCTGCGACATTGCGATCTGCGATTTGCTACGCAATATCGCAATATCGCAAATCGCAATTTTCTCAAAGCGTAACCATCGCAAAATCGCAAATATCGCAAAATCGCAAATCGCAAAATCGCAAATCGCAAATATCACATATAAAAAGTATTCATTTAACATTTTTCTGCGATATGCGATTTGCGACCAGTATTTTAAAGTATAGGCTTTTTGGGATCGCATTATCGCAATATCGCAAAGTCGCAGTTTAAAAGATTCAGTTTTACAAAAGATATCTACCATTTGCGATGGATGCGCTATTTCGCTCAAAGAAAGATTTTATTGTAATCTATCATAAACTTAAGTGTTTTTTAAGGATTTTCTAAGGAATTTCCCTAAGTTATGATAGAAAGTTTTATTTGAAAAGGGAAAGAAATAATGATTGATTTTTTTGGATTTTTTAACTAAGGGTCCCCATTTATTTAGTATTATTACTAATATTAAAAAAAAAGGGGGGTGCTTGCTGGTCACAACAAGAAGCTCTTTTTAGCACTTCAATGTGGAGTTGTTGTATGTTTTTGCGCTTGGATTTCAGCTGGAGTACAAGGAAATTTTGTAAGATTCCTTTTTATGTTTACATTTTCATGACTTATTGTAGGGAGTCACATTTTTGGAGTGAGAATTCTTTGTAGGAGAATTTTTCTTTGTAGGAAAAACAAGCCACTATATTGTCAACATTTGTATGTACTCATTTTCTATTTAAATCCATAGAGCAGTCTAGCTATCAGAGCACGCCCGGAGACGTAGCCCGGGAGGGGTGAACTCCATCATCAAATGTCAGTTTCTTCTATTCATGTTTTGACATTTTGAGTTGCATGTGAATGTGTTACTTTTTAAATTTCATATGAAAACAAAAATCACCATCTTGAAGAGGTTGTGAAACTTTTTTACCATTTAAGACCCCTTTTTTCTTGCAAATCCTCAGAGGACAGGCAGTTTTTTATAGGAGGTAGTTCTCCTCCAATTTTAAATCATTCTATCCCTTTCCTCGATGAAAAAATTGACACTCAATATGCTTGGAGACTAGCCATTTCTTCTAATAACCAAGAAAAATATTTATCACTTTGGAAGGGCATGGAAATAGCATTAGCCAAGAATATATTTAAAATATGAATCTTCAAAGATAAGCCTAAGGAAATTCTAAGTTTAGATCATCCTCCCATTATCCAAGGGGTAATTTTACTTTCAAGGCAATTTGAACGACTTGAATTATTTCATGTGTACAATCACTTTGAACAACTTTAATTATTTCATGTGTACGAGAAATTGAATACAGTGCAGACATCATGGAAAAAAAAAGGCAACAATCGAGCAAGTAAAATTATAACTTAAACAAATTTTGATTCTATATTCACCCATACCTTAAATGTTATGTATCCAGATAAAAATAACACATAAACATAAGAAAATATAGCTCTACAACTAGATAATAATTCACTTCAGAGGGGAAACCTCCAAATATATCACATAAATTACAATTCTTGGATGATTCAAATGACAAGATCTCCTTGGTATATATAGGAGTCTAAAGGGTCAAAATATAATTAGTGCCTTCATAACAATAATAATGTAAGGGAACAATAATAACAATAGTGGGCTTCTATGGGGAACACAATAACAATATAGGGGTTACCCTAGTATTATAGGGACCTAACATGCCCCTCTCATTCAAAAAATATTTTTTCTCGATGCTTGAGTAGTTTTTGATGCTTCTGTATAAAATATTCATCCTCCCATGTGGAATATTTAGCGGGTAAGTTCTTCCACTTAATGAGATACTCTGAAATTGATCAATTTTGTAGCTATCAAATTCGTGCTTTCATGATTTCTCAGGCTCCAATAATATTTTTCTTTCCTTGTCAAGTTTTCTAAATATAGTTTGAATTGGGAGCTCGTCACCTATAACCTTCATTAAGCATGAAACATGGAAAACTAGGTGTACTCGCGAAGATGCAGGAAAATTAAATTTGTATGCCATAGTACCAATCTTTGCGACACCTTGTAAAGGCCATAGTACTTGGGTGATAATTTATTATCCTTCTTAGATTGCTTGAGGGACATTTGTTTGTATGGTTGTAGCCGAAAAATACCCAATTTCCCACATAAAAAATTCTTTCACTTCGATGATGATTTTCTTGTTGTTCCATTTAGTTTTGTGTCAGAGTTGGGTTATCCTTGAAGAGTTAGAGAACTTGTTGTTGATGTTTGATGTGATATTCCATTGCTCGAACCTTAGAATTGTCTCTAAGAGACAATGTGATGGATGGTGGATGATATCCATAAAGCGCCATAAATGGGGTCATTTTTTCTGCTCTATTGAAGGAAGTGTTATACCACCATTCTGGCAAGGGTAACCACTTGACCCATTGTGTTTGTTTATCATATACAAAGCAAAAAATATATCCTTCCAAACATTTTTTCACTATCTTAGTTTTCCCATCAGATTTAGGATGATAAGATGAGCTATGAGCTAATTGATTACTAAGACAATAAAATAATTTTGTCCAAAAAATTTTAGTGATAATGGGATTTTTGTCACTTACAATAATCTTTGGGTTTCCGTGTAGCTTTTGAATCAATTCCATAAATGTAGTAGCAACTATATTTTCTTTGCAAGGATGAGATAGTGATCAAAAGTGTGAATATATTGTAAGTCTATCAACTAACACCATAATGACACTATTTCCTTTGGACTTGTTTAGAGATAAAATCCATTGAGACATCCTCCTAACGTTGACATGGAGGGGCTAATGGTTGTAAAATACTTGGGGTCTTAATTGTATCAACTTTATTTTGTTGGAAAACCAAACATTCTGCCATAAAATTCTGAATATTATATTTAAGGCTATCCCAAAAAAATTCCTTCTTGACCCTATGGTAAGTTTTTAAAAATACTAAGTGCCCTCTTGCAGTGTTCAATTCCAAAAGAATATTTTGTTTGAGTTGGTAATTATTACATAGATATAAGTTATATTTATACCAAAGCAAATCGTTTTTCCAGAAAAATGTATCAGATGCATTGGGATATTGTTGCAAATTTTAAATGAGTTTCCACACCTCTTTGTCATTCTTCCATTCATACCTTGCTTCATTTATCCAATCAGGTTGGATAACATAAATGGCACAGGGAAATGCCTCCACATCCCTATCCCTTGTTTAGAGTGAATTTGCAACAACATTTTGCTTCCATTTTTTGTAAATGATTTCAAAGTCAAAACTCAACATCTTTGTGACCCATTTTTTGTTGATCTTCTAAAGATAATATTTATTTCAAGAAGTATTTAATACTACCATGATCATTTTTTAACTTGAAGTGTCTTCCCATTAGCTAATGGCATCATTGCTTCAGGGTATATAGCATTACCAACATTTCCTTCTCGTAAATGTTTTTTTAGAAATACTTTCCCTTGATTAGATGACTTTCAAAAGAAATGGGTCTTCCTTCTTGGATTAAAATAGCATAAATGTCATTTCATGAGGCATCACATTCCACAATAAAGGTTTTTGTGAAGTATGGTGTAGTTAATACTAGAGATCGACACATTTCCTCTTTAAGATGTTCAAAGGCCTTAGTTGCTTCTCAAGTCCAAAAAAAAATGCATTGTCTTCAGTAATTTTGTTAGAGGTGTTGTTATTTTCTCATAATTCTTAACAAATTGTGGTAATACCATGTCAACCAAATAAATCCTTGAATATGCCTTAAGGTTGTGGTAATGTTCTATTCCTTGATGGCTTTATTTTTTCTAGGGTCTACCTTAACACCCTCATGCGATACAATATGACCCAAATATTTCACTCTTTGTACCCCAAAGTAACATTTGAATAATTTTGCATACAATTGTTTCTCCTCAAATAGTTTGAGTACCCTGTCAACATGTTGAACATTATCTCTCCAAGACTTTTTGTATATTAGTATATCATTAAAAAATACTAACAAAAATTTTCTAAAGAAGGGTTTGAAAGTGGAATTCATCAAACATTGGAATGTGGAAGGTGCATTAGTAAGGCCAAAATTCATGACCAAAAAATCATAATGACCTTCACGATTTCTTAATGATGTTTTTTGGAAGGTATTATGTCCTCATTTAAATTTGATGATGTCCTGAACGAATATCTAGCTTGGTGAAGTAAATTTCTCCATGTAGTTCATCCAACAATTCATCAATGACAAGAATGGGAAATTTATCTTTAATAGTGATCTTGTTGAGTTATCTATAATATGAACACATACACCATGATCCATCATTCATTTGCATCAATACTATTGGAGAAGAGAAATGACTTTGTCTAGGTTGAACTATACCTACCTCTAACATTTTTGCAACCATATATTCAATTTCACTCTTCTGGGCATAAGGATATTTGTAAGGTCTGATGTTTAGAGGAGAACTTCCTAGAATCAATTGAATATCATGATCGTGATCTCAAATAGGTGGGAGACCTTTGGGAGTCTCAAATACCTTGGAATGATTGTCAAGGACACTTTGGATATCTGGAGAAATGGATGACTTAGATATTTGAACATCTAGTGAGCATAATTGTGAACTTACCCCTTGTTGTTCTTTCTTCAAAATATTTGTCATGCCATTAGATTTTATTATCTTCGGAGGTTTCCCTGCGATACCCCTTAATTCAATTTCCTTTTTTTCCCATAAAAATTTCAAGAAAAGTTATTGAAAATTAAAATTTATTGTCCCCAAAGATTGTAACCATTGGACTCCCAATACAACATCAATACCACCCATTGGAATGGAAAGAATTAGACTATTCAATACATATTCTCCCATGGTTAGATTGATATTATGGAACTTCCCTAAGAAATATATAGTTCCTCCATCTACAACCATCACTTGACACTTTGGTGTTGGATATAGAAAGCAATTCAAATCCTTGACTATCTTATAATGAATAAAATTATGGATATTACCTAAATCAATCAGCACTATTACCTTTTTCTTGTTGATATATCCTTCTATATTGAGAGTTTGAGGGGTGGTAATTCCCACAAATGCATTACACGATATGATCGGATTAATTTATTATTTTTCAGCCCTTAAGGTTGGTTCTTGGTGTATATCTTCTTCTTTTGATGTTTCTTGTTCTTTTTCTTCCTCTTCTTCACAATCTATGTAAATAATATTTTCTCAACAAACTCATGACCTTTAGTGTATTTACTATCACAACTATGACAAAGCCCTTTTCCTATTTTTTCATCTAGTTGTTGTGGTGTTAACCTTTTAGGTTGAGGGAGGCTAGGAGTGACAAAACTTCCATATTTATATTTATGAGTGGTAGACCTCCTTGTTTCCATAATTTTTCTTTCAACTTTTCTTTCCACCCTAAATACATTCTCCAATGACTTAGGTTCCCAAATTCGAACCTCATGTTCGATGTTATCCTTTAAATTCCCTATGAGGATATCAATTAGATGCTCCTCTAGAATATTAGTTACCTTGATATTCAATCTTTGGAATTCCTTAATGTTCTCTCCAACTGAAACCTTTTGTTTGATATTTATCAATTGACTAAAGAAGGTATTTCTCTTTATATCCTCATAATTTTTTTTCAATTCCTCAGTAAAAATTGTCTAAGTGACAAGTGATTTATGAGAACAAAGCCATCGATACCACACAAATTGTTTGGGTTCAAAATATAAAGATGCAATGCATACCTTTTGTGTGTTTTGCACATTGTGTAAATCAAAGAAATGATCCATCTGTAGTATCCATGTTATTGGATCCTAGCCATAAAAATTCCTCATATCGATCTTTGGAATATGGTTGGTATTCAACCCAAATTTAGAGTCTCTAAAATCATGACTCATATACCTTATGTTCTCGTCATGAGTTTCACATAAGACCTTGTCACAACTATGAATAATTTCTTGTAGCAACTTTTTCAAACCTCCCTTTAAACCTTTCATGTCCCCTTTTAAACCATTCTTCAAACCTTCCATGTCCCCTTTTATTTCTTCTTTTAAACCATCCTTCAAACCTTCCATGTCCCTTTTTATTTTTTCTTCTAAACCATCCATATTAACATTCATCGCCTCCAATTCATTTTTGGCTTCTCTTTGTGAGAGCGAAAATTGTTCCACTTATTCCCTTAATTTTGATATATCATGTTTCATTTCCTCTTATTCATGCGTCATAGTAGAGCTTTCTAAGGGCTTAATGGGTGTAGGTTTTTTTTTTGGAGGAATTTTGGAACCAATTAATGATATATATGCTTCACTATGCCCTTTGAATCACTTCAAACTGACTTTTTCAAACAAACTCTATTCAAATTTAAAAAAAAAAAATACACACCTTTTATGATCTGAAATGATTGTATTAGTTTTGTTGTGCTAAGTGTATTTCCAGTTTATAAACATGTGCATACTTGTCTCATTAGTTTGCTTAAGGATTGAATATTTTAACCATGAATTGTAGATGATTTTAGGTGAATTAGAAGCATGAAATAAGCACAAATAACACTGAACAACAGTGCAAAACAGAGAAATAATTCACCACACATAATTTACATAGCAGGCATGATGAAGAATTTCACCCCTCCTGAACTACATCTGTTGGTCCAGCTCCCAATGGCATGTCCATCTTTCATTATGCTCAAAATTTTTCAAATAAATTTAGTTATAGTGCTCTAATGATTGTTTTCTCTACACCAATGGCTCTAGAATGCTCCAATTAGTCAAAAATGACTCTTCATTCACTCATAATTGGCGAAACTTGAGTCTCCTACTCTTTTGCCCAGTTACACCTAGAAAAACTCCACTAAAAGTGGAGAACTCCAATTAACTGGAGTTAAATTAGTGGTTTCCACCATAAAAAATTCACCCACCAAAGTTACCGCCGGATTGAACTGCAGCAATAAGTGCTAGTGGTTAGGGTGGACACATGCGCACCCCAAACTCACGGTCTCCATAATTGTTAGCAAAACCGTCGAAGAAAACCTTAACTGTGGAGTTTAATGTTTTAAAAACATTGCCATGTGATATATATCTGAAACCGTTGCCGTTGGTGAAACTAACGGCGGAAACCCAGCAATAAACCATGGTGAAGGTTGAACTCCGGTTGAACGTTGTGGGTTAAGTGATAACCGCACGGAGAATTGCTACATAACGGTTGTAATGTGACCAGGTTTTGGAGAATGTTGGCGGGTCACTGTCAAAGTTTTGAACATTTGTGGTTGGTGTTAATTTGATGCAATATGACCAATAACATGGGGACCACTGGTAGGTTGGGACCGCCAGTGGTCCCCAACCCCACACTCCATTACATTGAAGTTCAAATAGAACCCAAATACCATAATTGTTAAGACATAATGTGTAGAGCAGTTGGTGGAGACCTATGCGTGCTCGTGGGAGGTCGCAGGGTCGAGCCATGCAAACCTCACCCAAAATTTTAACATGCAGTCTTGGGGACACGTGGCGGCCTTAGGGCCAACTGCATGTCGCCCAATAATTGGCCCTCATAACAACGTACAAACTCATTCGACCAATAGAAGGCCGCCACTTTTCATCCTACGGTTGGCTATAAGAAAGGAATATTCCTTTTGCTGACTATGCATCTCAATCAACCCTGTTCAAACTGTCGCAAAATTTACCTGCTTGGCTTTTCGATCAAAACGCGATATCTCCCTCATACGACATCGGTTTTTCGAACCGTTCACCGCACCGAAATCAAGAAGACACGATCTACGTAACCATCCCGGTTTCAACCCAATCATGTAACTTTGAATTTTGAGAAAAAATTATGAACTCCTGACCATTTTAATAGCTTGACTTTGATCTTGTTAATAATTCTGACCTTGAAATTATTATATCTGTATAATTTTAGCCTCCCAAGGTCTGAAATTGTGTATTTTGGTATCCCTCTGTATCTTATTTCCAACCCCTCTAGTTAGAATGAGATTGGATTCTTCAAGGTAAAGTTATGCCAAATCTCCCACAATGACCTAATTATATATTGGTTCAGTAGATAAAACTTATACGGGATGCCACGTGTCACTATTTCAACCTTCGACCTTGAAACACATATTTGAAAAACTAGATTCTATGCATTTTTTTTTTTTTTATGAAATTCAAATCCGATAATTTTTTAGAAAGTTATCATGATTTTCCCCGTGACACTTGTTTAAGACTTAATTTTGGAGCATACATAAACCCTAACTTCCTTCGACCATATCTCTGAAAGGATAGTGAACCAAGGTATGAAATTGTAACCACATGTTCATCAAGATTTCACCTCCATGTGGTAACAATTTCATTTTTTGAATCTTCACAAACAAACAAAAATTATATCAATAATTCCACGATGACTCGTTTGAAGTAGCAAAACCCTAGGATCAAGAGATCTGATATCAAATGTTATTTATCTAATTCAAAATAACACAAAAACATAAGAAAATATAGCTCAACAAACTTTTATGGGGAAACCTCCCTTTACATCACATAAATGAATAATTCATAGATGATTCAAATGAAAATACATCCTTGACCGCATATATAGGAGTCTAAAGGGTGAAAATATAATTAGGCCCTACATAAAAATAATAATGTAAGGCATAATAATAACAATAGTGGGATTCTATGGGGCACATAATAACAATAAAGGGGTTACACTAGTATTTTAGGGACCTGTTGACGGTGTTGGATATCGCCAACATACAGGGGGTCTCATTGATGTGAATTCCATCAATTAGACCTAACATCGTTTGGAGTAGGAGCCCCATCTGGAGTATCAATTGGCCACCATAAATCTAAGGTTTTCCTTGATTTCAATGGATAACATAAGATATTATATATATAACCTTTGAATAAACAATTAAGTTTGCATTGTGAAACAATGGTTTCAATTTGTAAAAGGAGGCCTTCACGAGAGGGGAGACAAGAGTGAGTCTCTAGAAGAAAAGTAATAGTATTATCCTAAGAGAGGCACATGAGAGCAAGGAAAGATTCATTACTTATATAGTGAAATATTTCTCATAGACACATTGATTATTAAATCAAATACAACACACATTCAACAATATGAGCATCGAAAACAATGAAGTAGTTCAATGTATTTAGTACTTATGAACATAACATATACCGCAAACATCTAAAGAATAGTCTTATAATATTCATGCTACATGCATGAAAATGTGTTGGCTCAATGAGATTATAATTAGTAGGTGAAAGATCCAAGTACACAATTACAATGGTGATACACTAGCTCCAGTAGTGGAGCATTAAGTCAGTAATTGATTCTCCAAGGAATGATCTTCTCTACTATGCCAAGTTGAAGAAGCCAAGGCTAGCTCTCCAAAATCTAAACCTCCCAAATCCCTTTGCTTGAGTTATGAAGTTTCTTTTATAACAAGATGAATTAACTTTCATCTCCCCTTATGACTCTTGAGTTACCCTCATGACTCTTCGACTTCTAAATCACCTTTGAACTTCTATATGACTCTTTGGTTTACATGTGACTTTTCATATTCCACATTTCACTCTTAGACTTCCACAAATTTACATTTTTCCATTTTCCTTTTGATAACACATCATTACATTCCACATCATATGGAAAGACACATTAACACACATGACATTGTGATGACACTTGTACAAGCCATAACTTGGTAATGATGACATGGAACTTCATGTTGTTGTGGTAATTCCAAGCTAATATTCTTGTTGATTTATCTTCAATCTTCATGAAATATTTTCTTGTTCTTCTTTTTCACCCTCCAAAGGGTCTTGGATCGACATTGGGATATTTTTAGGGAACATGAGATGTCATCACTTTTTCATGGTCCAAGATCTGCTTGATGTCTTCATGATGGTTCTTATTTGTTCTTCTTCTTTGCAAGTGCTCCCTTGTTCCTTCTCTTTGCTATCTTCCTTGAGCATCACCTTGCCATGTTGAGGAGGTGTACCTGCCAATGAGTGCACTCATGACAAGGCAGAATTAGTATTGAAATCATCATTTCTATCTCTACCTTGCTCATGGAAGAAGTTGCTTGTGATAGGCCTATGGAAGGACTAAGGAGGAAAGGTTTGTTGAGGATGGTGCAGTTGAGCTCAGCAGTGGCAGAGGAGAGACACCACTTCTCACTGGAACTATGCCATGCACTATGAGGAGGGTCTATTTAGGTTCCAGTGCAGTGGGCAAGTGTACAAGACATTGTGATGATCTTACTGACTGAAACTACGCCATGCACTAGGCTCAAGGGAGTAGGAGATAATGATTGCGCAGTTGAGCTTCATGGTAACTAAGGGAGACCCTGATTGTGGACTATAAATGTGACATGCACTCAGGAGATATGGTCTGAATCATTCTTGGATTAGTGAGGGAGTCTAGTGGACAAGGGTTGACGGCTTACTGACTAAAATTGCACCATGCACTATAACTGAGAGGCGGGCTTAAGGGAGGGCATATTTTTCTTCAACAGTGACTGATTGTCCACTAGAACTGTGCCCTGTGCCAAGGGAGGTAGGGGCACAGTGAGGGATTGTAATCAGCAATGAAGGCGGGACTAGGCACTATAATTGTGCTATGCATTTTACTTGAGAGGGAGGCTTTTAGGCTAGCACAATTTGCTTCTACAATGGCTGACTATCCACTAGAAATGTGCCATGTGCCCTATGTTAGCGCAATTTTCTTCTGCAGTGGTTGTATGTCCAATAGAAATATGCCCTGCGCTAAGGAAGTCTCATAGGAAGAGTAAATTGCGTAGTTGGATAAGGCAGACAACAGAAGGCGAGTCACTTTTCTCGGGAAGAGGCTTAATGCACTGCGAGAGGGAAGAGACCTTGTATGGTTTAGTTTTATTTTACAAGGAGCACTAGAAATAATCCATGTGCTATACAAGGAATACTGCACAAAACTCATTAAAGTAAGTCAGTATGAGTAAGAAGGGTTAGGTGATTATGCTTTGAAGGTTTTCAATGTGAAATCATAGAAGTTGACCTTAAAGAGGACTCAGTGCACAAGTCTGGAAGGGAAACATCCCATCAATGAGGCACATGGATAGGTTGTTCTCATCACCTAATAAGAGGATTCATGTATTCACAACTTGCACTGGGCAAGAGGACCAAGAAGAGCTCCAAAATGGCTAAGTGTGGGACTAGTAGAGTAAGAAAGGGAAAAACATCCAAACAAGACTCAAACATGGATCACACACATGAATTCCATCAATACAAGACAGGGGGATGCATAGGAATCATGAAAAACAATCACACCTTGAAAGGATAGTAAAGTGACATGTATTTCTAAGTGTGACATTTGAAACACCACATGCAACACTTAGAACACAAGTTACGAAACAAGTGTCAATTGTGACCAGAAAGTGTGCTAAGTTGTAGGAATGTGTCTAGCACATATTCTAATGATATACATGATGGTATAATACAGAATAGTGAATTATATATGCCTCTAGTGATGTGAAAAGGTGTGAAACATGCAAGAGTGAAAATAATTAGAAGTGACACTTGCGACAGTAACAAAACATGAAAACAACACTTGCAAAAGCTTAAAAAATTGAAAGCGACACATGCCAGAGAAAATGTAACATGAAAACGACACTTTTAAAAGTGAACACAAGATAAACAATAGTTGAAAAAGTGAAAGTGACACTTGTGAAAGCGAAGGTGCATAAAAGAAACAGTTGGGAAAATTCACTGAAATAGAAGTGCAATTGTGACCAAAGTGAGAGGGATTATCGGGCAGTGTGGCACACTGACTGTCGGCATGGGTTGAGTATTGTGGAGGATAAGTGAACTTTTGATTTCATCAAGGACTGAGCATGTGTGAGCAAGTGACTTTGACAGTTAGAAACTGAGAAGAAGACTTATACACTTAGCGCAACATCAATCGACAATGAAGTGACCATAGAGCGACAAATCATAAGATCCTCAGTAGGCTCCAAAATTCAAGTTTAAGAAAAAATCTGAAGAGTGTTGATCACACTGTCAATAATACCTAACATTAAATATGAGAAAACATCAAAGTTGCTATAATATAATTCGCAAAGGTCTCGGAAATAGAATAATGGTTCAAGCATGTGTGGTGGTCATATATGTATGGACTATAGCCCGCCAATAGGAGAATGCATGTATTAAAATAAGGTGTACATTAATTCACCATCTATGGTGAATTAAGGAATTAAAACCGTGTCTAAGTCATATTAACGAATGTCATTTTGAGGCTGTAAGAAAGAGCCACAACTGGCATAGGTTGTTAATTAGTTAGGGATGAGTGTTGATGAAAAGTCCCTCAGCTCTAATGATATATTCATTGTGTAGCAAGATGGATTTAATGTTGACGTCCCTCTGTATTTCTCGAACACCTCTCCACTGGAATTAGCAAGATCTTGGCCAAGATATGGATGCTTTGAGTCTCACTTACACAAGGTAATGGTCTAGAGATGGTTATTTAAGGAATGGCGTGATTCCTCAGCTTCGTAGTGTGTTGTTACATGTGATCACTGGTGCGCAATGGAGAATTATTATTATGGCTCACTGTGTGGAGCAACTTATATCTACAATGGTGGACCTTCATTTAGAATCAAAGATCGTCAAATCCAATCGGCTAATGGAGAGACTGTTGGAATCCGTTGGGGAATTACCAGCAGAATGAAGCGGCAGAGCGAAAGTGACAATCATTTCATCTTTTATTGGAAACCAAACAGGTGATGCAGTAGAGCATTATGGATAAATTCAAGGTTGAATTTTTCTCTTTGATGGTGGCCTTGGAATTACGAGTAACTGAGATGGATGATTTTAACAGTAGGTGTGATAAGCATAACGTGGAGGCAGTGAGGTCTAGCGTTGAGCTAGTGAGGAAGAAGGATCGAAGAACACGGATAAAGTTAGTGCAATGGCCTGGTACTAGTGTTTGGAGTTGATAATCTCTCTGTCGATTTTATATTAATTTTATGTTATAAAAATATGTTTTTCTCTTAGGGGTTTTCTATTGAATCTCTAATATGTTTTTAGACTAGGAGGAAAAGGTAGTCACAAGAACAGAATCTTCATTTTGTGGATCAGTGAAAGTTCTGAAATTTTGGGTTATGAGGATTGTTGTAAGGCTTCTGCCCTAAAATCCAACTTTTTTTATAATATACGTCCCTTTAAAAAAAACATCTTGTAAAATATAAATATTACAAGTTGTATCTTATGAATCTATATGAAATTTCATATGGATAGTGAGAATATCAAAATGAGTTTACAAGTAAAGAGAATGAAGAGTAATCACTCTATCCTTCATGAATGGTGATAAAGGGTATCGTTGATATGTGGGATGTGTTTGGTCAATATTGGAGTTGAGTTTATTATAGTCCAAATCTTAAGTTGGCCTTATTGATTCCCAAAATTCAAATATGTCAAAAGACATGTTTTCTCTTGGGTTATGTATCTCATACAAATTTCTTATCATTTTCACATAAAATGAAATTTTCCGTTGAAATGAGATTGAAACCTTTGGCATGCATCAACAAATACTTAAAATATTCACATTAATCCCTCCAAATTACTTATATAATACATGCTTAGGTAAGGAAATAAGTATAGGCCTTTGAAAGATTGTAAGGCAATTTTCTCACTCGAGTAGGTAATGCATTTCCCTTAGAGGGATTTATCGCCTATCAAAGTGATGTTATCTCACCTTGTGTGATTGGTTTTAAAACAAGAATCTGAGATGAATCCATCATCATAATTGTGGAAAATATTACTAATTTATAGTTATGGAGCAACCCAATCCACGTACCCATCAAATATGTAGTAAATTTATCTCTAATAAATTGGAATTTTTTATTTATTTTTGGACAAAAGGCATTGCTGTAATTTATCATTAACATGAATACAGGATTAAGTGAGTGTGCATGATTTATGTAAGCCCTAAATCATTTAAACACTTTCTCTTTATAATTCAATTAGTTTGTGCCCTAAATACCCTAATCCCCTTTTTTTCATCTCGTTAAGAACGTCATCACATTTTGAGCCCAAAACATGTATATGACCAATTACATTATAAACCAAGTATTTCCTTCACATTTTATCACATTATCATGGGTCCCTTCACACTTAGCCAAATTTCCCCTTATTTTCTAAAAATGGCATCCTTCACAAATATCTAAAAAATTTGGCTTTTTCTTCCTTTTTCAAACTTTTCTTCTAGCCCGATCACCAATCAAGCCATTTTGCACTTATTCAAGTGTTTCCTTAGCCAATTTCCTAATCACATCATCCTTGTACATGATTGAGTGTTTCCTTAGTTGATTTCCAAATCAAGTCCCCTTTATGTATGTTCAAGTGTTACCTTGATTGATTTTCAGATCAAGATCTATTTCCCAATAAGCCCCCCTTTGCACATAATTCATTCTTTGACTTGGCCAATTTTCAAATCAAGTCTAATGCCCTGATCAGGCCCCTTACTCACCTTGGAAATGTTTGCAATGATTTGTTTTCAAATCAAGCTTGATGATTTTATTGGAACCCTTCTTCATTATTTAAACTATTCACCTAGCTCAACTTTATAAGTTTAAAAGTAATCAAAGGCCTTTAGCTTCAAGGGGAATGTGAAGGTTCATACCACACAGGGATAAGTGACACTATGAAAAGAATCCACATGAACAAGAATCTCCATGTAGGATAAGAATCTTTATTGAGGGGCCTTGCTCATTTCTTAATGTGTTCATAGTGATCAATGTTTATATCAATCCCAATTCCCCCATAAAGCCCCTTATTCATTATCTAAACCATTTTCCATTACTATTTTCCAAATTTAACTTAATGCCTCCATCGAGCCCCTTGTTTACTATTTGAATTATTTCTCCTACCCAATTTCAAAGTTTAAACATATTCAAAGCATCTAGTTCCACAAGCAAGTGAGTGGCTCATCCTCTATAGAGATAGGTGGCCCTATGAGAAGAAGAGATATGGATGGAAATATCTAAGTGTGCGATGTAACCATTTGCAAGGTCAAGTTTACTTGTTTTGCCTAAATTCACAATATTAAGAGAGAGTGGGAGGACCTATGCATGAATTAGTGGAAAACTCAATTAAAACAACCTATGAAATTAAAAGACTAGTAAGATCAAGGCACTTTTAGAACCAAATATTGGGTGTGTATTTTTTCTAGTCATGTATAGGTATAAGGATTTATGATCCGGATTTATGCAGGAATGCAACAGAATAAACATATAACCATAAAAACAAAGATGCAGTGGAAATAACACATCATTTCATTAATATCAAAGAACTGAAATTTGCTTACAGACAGAATGGAAATAAAACTAGCTAGGGCGCTGGTAGCTATCTCTGAGAAAAGATGTGGTGGCTACATGCCTCTAAACTGAGTTAAAATGAGGCTCGAGGGCCTATTTATTATTTAGAAACAATGGGAAATCCTAAACAGCCAAAACCCTAACCCTAGGAGATGAAGCGCCAAAATTATGGGCCCCGTTTGGGTAAATTGGTGTTTCAACTTCCCAGGGGCGTAACTTTGGCATATGATCTCCGTTTGACGCATACCATACCTCGTTAGAAAGATATATCCGAGGACTACAAATTTTGAATGAGCAACATCAATCCATAGACCTATGTTGCTCTCCATTTTCCCAAAAAATGTCGTTTAGGGCCTCAAAACGGCTCGGGAAGTTCAGGACCCGAAAAACTGCTAAAAATAGTAAGTTGTGCCGAAGCTGAAAAACTGAAAGAGACAATGGTGGGGCCCCAAGTGGAATAGGTGGGTGACCACCAATATCCACATGTATCATTCCTCCCCCATTAGGAAGCAATGTTCCCCATTGTGTTAAGTTCCTCCATGAGATGAGGAAATTTCTGTTGAACTTGGTCCTTGGTGAACCACTTTCCTTGGTGTAGGAGTTGGCCAGCTTTGACAACCCAATATAGTTGGATATTCTATTGGCAAGTGTTCTTGATTTGCATTTCCATGATACAATCTATGGTGGCTTGTTCCATGCAGTCTGGGTTTAACTCTGTTGGTGTGAGTTGTTCTGTAATGTTAGAGGTGTCCAGTAGAGGTGGGAAGTAAGGACGAAGGCGATCCACATTGAATACTGGGTGCAGACCAAGGAATGGTGGAATACTGAGCTCGAAGGAATTGTTCCCTATAGCCTTGGTGATGGTGTACAACCCGTATCTGAGCGGGCAAAGCTTGCGGTGGGGTCTAGTGAGGCACTCCTTCTGCAAATGTAGCCATACTTTGTCGCCCACCTAGAAGTTGTGTGGCACCCGGTGTTGATCATGGCGTTGCTTGTACTTAGCATTGGCTTTGTCCAATATGTCATGAACCTATTGGTGGATGTGTTGAATGCGCTCGATGAAGCTATTTTCTTTGTCAATTTCAGACTGGACATGAGCCGAATCGGCTTGAGTAGCCGCAAATGACATGGCTACGTCAATGGGACATAGTGGCTGGAATCCGAAGCCCACCTGAAAGGGGCTATGGCCGATTGAATTGTGTAGAGCCCGATTATAACTATGTTGTACATAGGGGAGGCTCTCATCCCATGTGCATGGATGATTTGAATTGTACATGCGCAGAATGTGTACAATCATTCTGTTGACGACCTCTGTCTGGCCATCTATTTGGGGATGGAAAGTTGTGGACTTGGTGAGCTTGGTGTCCAGCATTGACCAGAGGCTGGACCAAAATGTGCTGAGGAACCTTCTATCCCAATCTGATATGATAGACTGTGGGATCCCAAAGTGCACCCACACTCGTTCAAAGAAGAGTTTAGCAGTGGCTTCTGCTGTGATATTCTTCTTGCAGGCCGCCATAATGGCCATCTTCGAGAATCTGTCGACGACCACAAAAACATAGTCATTTCCATGCTTAGTAGAAGGTAGGCCCGACATGTAATCCATGGAGATGGATTCCCAAGGTCGACTAGGGGTAGGTAGAGGAGTATATAGGCCTTGCTTCTTGATGGTCGGTTTGGCAATGGCACAAGCAGTGCAGGATCTGATGTGCTTCTCGACATCCCTTCGAAGGTTCGGCCAATAGAAATACTTCTGTAGTATTGCTACTGTTTTCTCGACCCCGAAATGCCCAGCGACTCGACTGTAGTGTGCTTCCCATATCACCTTGGCACGCTCACTTGAAGGAACACAAAGGTGTCCCAGGTGACATAAAAGTGCATCTTGGAGGTGAAAATTTGGAACTTGCGTACCCCCCAAGAGTGCCTTGTAAGTGTGGCCGAATTCTGGGTCACTCTCATAGAGAAGCGACCAATTAGAAGTCTCGTGCCCACAAGAGTTGAGCACGGTGGTGAGCGCCATGATCGGTGGTCGGCTGAGGCAGTCTGCAACATTATTGGTGCTACCCTTCTTGTACTTGATGTTCAAATGAAACTGTTGCAGATATGTGGACCACTTCTCATGGCGATCATTCTGCAACTTCCCTTGTGTCTGTATGAACTGCAGGGGCCGGTGGTCTGTGTGGATGATTGTTTCCTTCCCCAAAATGTAATGCTTCCATTGTCGACAGGCTTGTACAATGGAATACATTTCTTTGTCATAGGTGGGATACTTGCGAACTGTCTCAGACAATGTCTCACTGTGATATGCCACTGGATGTCCCTGTTGAGTAAGAACTGCCCCAATAGCATAGTCAGAGGCATCTGTCTCGATCTCAAATGGCCGCTGCAAGTCTGGTAAGGTGAGCACTGGGGCAGAACAGAGGCGATTTTTCAATTCTTTGAACGCCTTCTGTTGAGGTTCCGACCAAAATAATTTTGCTCTCGCTCCTCCTTTGGTGACTTGACTCAAGGGCCAAGTGATATGAGAGAATCCCAACACGAATCTACGGTAGAAATTAGCAAGACCCGGAAAGCTGCGAAGCTCTGTTATAGTAGTCGGGGCTGGCCAATCCCGAATGACTTGGATCTTGGCTGGATCCACATGCACCCCCCTTTCATCAATAATGTATCCCAGATATTGAACCTGGGTCATGCCAAACGTGCACTTCTCCAAATTGGCACACAGCTTGTGTTGCCGCATTGTTTGGAGGACTTGTCGGATGTGATGAAGGTGCTCTTCCCAAGTCTTGCTGAAGATCAGAATGTCATCCAAGTACACCACTACGAATGAGTTGGTGAATGGCCGCAAGATGTCGTCCATCATCCTCATGAAGGTTGTGGGAGCATTCGTCAACCCGAAAGGCATGATCAGCCATTCAAAAAGGCCTTCCTCGTCTTTGAAGGCACTCTGCCACATCGAGGGTTCACCTGTACTCCGGTGATACCCAAAACTTCAAGTCGATCTTTCTGAAATATTTTTCACCTTTGGAGTTGGTCCAAGGTCATCAATCCATGTAGACTGTGTACATATTCCGTACAAGATCTGTTTCGGGAAGACCCGATAGTCAATACAAAGTCTCAAAGTGTCATCATTATTCGTACCAACACGATCAATCGGGCTCCCACAGTGAAATGAACTTGGTCGCATGTGACCTTTGCGGCGCAGCTCCTGAATCTGCCTCTTGATTTCATCATTCTCCAGAACATAGCACTGATAGATCGGTCCATTGGGTAGCAGCACACCTAGGGTCAGATCAATCGGGTGCTTGACTTGACAGTCCTGTGGGTGAGGTGAAGGTATCCCCATATTCCTCCACAACCTTATCCATTTTTTGTTGTCATGCAGAGGAGCCCTGTCTAGAGGTCGTGACCACAGTATTTTTCTTGCCTTGGGGGTGGATCATCAGGAAAACGAATTTCCTGGTTTGGGAAATGATCTTACTGCATTGTTTTGCAGTAACCAAAGAGACAGCGGCAGGAGGTGGTACCTCTGGTATCTTGTACAACTTATTTCCCAAAGTAACAATATAAGTGCGAGGCTGAGACTCATACACAGCATGATGCTTCCACAAGTATGGTTGTCCTAATAATATATCAGAAACATCAATAGGAGAAACATCACATAATACCTCATCTATGAAGGGCTTGATGTTATAGGGAAGGCGGCACTACTGGCTTACGCGGAGATCTCATCCTTGGTGAAGCCACCCGATGGTGTATGGATGTGGGTGAGCTGTGGTCGACAAGACCAACCGCTTCACGACATCTGCTGAAATGAGTTTCTTTTGGCTCTTATTTTCAACAATGAACCATACTGGGGAGCCATTTACCCACATCTGGGAGTGGAAGAGACGTTCCTCCTCCTTTGGATCTTCCGGTTCCTCCTTCTGGATCTTTGTAGTGGAAACAGTGGCATTGGGATCCGCATCAATGATCTGTTTCCCTTTGTCATTTCCCTTGTCAGGTTTTGATTTAGAGTTGGAGCATGCATCTAACTCAGAAGCCCTCATCTCAGCCACCAACGACTGCTTGGCCCGACACTCACTTGTGTTGTGAGTGGAGCTCTTATGGAACTCACACCACTTTCCCGTGTCCTTCTTTGGCTTTGCGGAGTTGTTCTTTGCTTGTGGCTTCGACAGGTTTTCTTGAGTCGCCATGCCTTGGCTCTGTCCTTTTTTCTGCGTTTTGGGAGCACCCTTCCCTTGATTTTGATTCGCAGATCCAAAGTCTCGCTTCTTCTGCTTGAATTTATGCTCAGTCTTGGCAGCATACCGGTATTCCGTACCAAGCGAGGAGATGTTGAGGAACTCCATTTCCTCCTGAATGTATTTGTGCAGGCAACTGCGATACTTTAGCACCAGATGTTTCTCTGAATCTTTGATACCCAACTTGGTGCGCAGGGTATGGAACAGATTCGTCAGCTCATGCACATCTTGATCCATTTGTTGTCACAGTGTGGTCCATTGTATGTACTTGTCCTCATAGCTCCCCACGGGATAGTACTATTCCTTGATGGCATCTCGAAAAGAATTCTAGGTGGGTACAGTCGAGAACAGAGAGGGTTCTGTCTTGTCCTTTTTTTCATAGTGGGTTTCCCACTAGTCCTTGACATGGGGGGCAACTTTGAGGAGTGCATCTATTTGACCCTCAAATATGGGAATGTCAAAATTTACTTGTACCTTAAAAGGATTCACACCTCCAGAGTGGCTGCCGGATGCAAATGCGTTGCCAGTGGGCAGTCGTTGAAGGATCTGGGCAAAGTTATCCATCATCGCATTCCTTTGTTTTTCGAGGGCCTCCTCGAGCAATATTTTGATAAGATCTCCTACTCCCTCATCTTTATTTTCATCCCCCATGGGCATCCGTTGGGGTTTGCAAGGCTGATCTTGCAAAGGTTCCACCAAATCGAGCCTTAACTCCTTATACCCCGACCTCGTTGGGGACATGCAAAGAAAGATCGAGAAAAAAGCAGACCGCTCTAATACCACTGATCCGGATTTATGCAGGAACGTAACAAAATAAAAATATAACCATAAACACAAAGATGCAGCGGAAATAACACTTCATTTCATTAATATCAAAGAACTGAAATTTGCTTACAGACAAAATGGAAATAAAACTAGCTAGGGCGTTGGTAGCTATCTCTGAGAAGAGATGTGGCGGCTATAGGCCTCTGAACTGAGTTACAATGAGGCTCGAGGGCCTATTTATTATTTAGAAACTATGGGAAATCCTAAATAGCAAAAACCCTAACCCTAGGAGATGAAGCGCCAAAACTATGGGACCCGTTTGGGTAAATTGGTGTTTCAACTTCCTAGGGGCATAACTTTGGCATACGATCTTCATTTGACACGTACCATACCTCGTTAGAAATATCTATCCGAGGAATAAAAATTTTAATGAGAAACATCAATCCATGGACCCATGTTGCTCTCCGTTTTCCCAAAAAATGTCGTTTAGGGCCTCAAAACACCTCCAGAAGTCCAAGACCCGAAAAACTGCTAAAAATAGTAAGTTGTGCTAAAACTGAAAAACTGAAAGAGACAATGGTGGGGCCCCAAGTGGAATAGGTGGGTGACCACCAATATCCACCTGGATCAATTTAATACCTTTTAGGTAGAGTTTGTCATTTCAAAAATTGATTTTTTGCAACCAAAGAGGGAAAAATAAAGACTAAAGTCAACATAAATTGAATGTCTATGTGGAGCATCATAGTTTTGCAATAGTAAATGGATTTCTCTACTTTCCACCTCTCATTGCCTTCATCCTCATTTTGGTTGTAACCATTCCTTGAGCAGCACACTTGAGATAAAAAATCCCAAGACAATGCTCTTTGTAATCCCACGCCTTAATGCAATTTTTTTACTAATATAACGGTTGTCGCAAATCTAAGACTTCTATAATCCCCAACATTGAAACTATTATTTGATGAAAAAATTATTGTATTAATTGTAAAATTAAGACCAAGGTTATAGCCAATGGGCAATAATAAATTCAAGTAAGTTATATTGTGTCTCTCATTTCCATTTCCTATCTTATATAATGTCGAGTAAGCTAATGGATCTATGCTTTCCTTCCCCATTATTTTTTGGTCTAATAAATATATTTTAGGAAATATGGATCTATGCTTTCCTTTTACCACGTCGTGTTAGCAAGACATCAATAAACTAGTTCAGTTTATCTAATGGATGTTAAGGGTTAATAGAATAAATTCTTAAGTAATTGAATAGATTACCTATATTCTATGACTTGAACTATTAGAAGGATATAAAGATAACACATTTATTAAATCCAATGCATATTTTAAAAATGTATCTCTCTCTTTTTGGAGGCATATTTTCTCTTAAGATGTGGTTAATAATTTACTGACTAGGAATGACTTGAACGTGCCAAACAGAAAGAAATATGCATGGTGAAAGTATGTAGAAGGAAGGTAGTATCACTATAGTTGGGAAGTAGTGAGATGGTTATTGAACAAAAGTGAGGCACAAATTTTCAAAACTATTATGTATACAATGTTAGCTTTTACGTTAAATCCACAAATATTTACACCATCGTTAAGGGTTTTTCATTGATGTTGTATGCATGGTTTGTTGATTACCCTTGGTTTTACCAGGTTGAACATACACATTGGAGATAACTTACTCATAGATGGATAGATCTTGACATGATGCTTACTCATGTGGATGCCTTCCTTTGGAGGTTGGAGACCTTTGTGGAATGGTTCCTTTCTTCATGGTGCACACATGGAGATTTTGGTTGGTTGCTTAGAGGGATGGCCCACTTCGAGAAGGAGTATTGCTCATCTTGGAGGATTGTGTTAATCTATAAAAAACATGGGCTAGTTTTTGGGCCTCTAAAATGTCATCCACTTTCACCTTCATTTCCATCATTTTACCCTCATTCTGTAACTTATAGCCCCATAACCTTACAACAAGTAACTATTTTAAGTGAATTTGTGATTAAATATTAGGAAATTAGCATGTGTTCATATTTATCTAAAAGTGTTATGAGTTTTGTGATATTGTAGGTCTACATGGAGATTCTAGAAGGGTGCTCTTTAGCCATCCAACCACAAATTCGAATTTCAAATCCAATTCATAAAAATTTGTTGAATATTTCTAGAGGATGTGGATCATTAACTATGCACATTCAAAGGAGAAGAATCATGGATAAGAGAATTTTGAGAGGATATGTAACTTAATTTTTAGGGGATTGGTTGTAACCACAAGAGATAAATGTGGATTTAGGAGAGATATAAGGATCTATATTTATTGTATAGTTATCCTCAATTTTTGTATAGATAAAACTGCACCCTTCATACAAAGGGTTGTAACAAATTTAGGTCGTCAATTGTAAGTTGTGAGCTAGTCGTTAGAGGTTAGAGGTATTTAGTTGTTAAGTTACTATTTAGAGGTTTCAAGTTCCATCCAAGATGTGATTTGTAAAGTGAGGAGAGATCATTCTTGTAAAATCTTGTAACTTCATATTTATGAAATACATACTGTTATTTTTATCTCCAATATGTAATAGTTGATTTAGTGTGCTTGTTGAGGAATGGAGGGCCCCCATCAACCATAGTTTCCACATATTTGTACATATTGGTAACACAGTATTGTTTTGTTATTTCATTTCTTTTATGCAAGTGTGCATTTTCCTTCCAGTAACTGTGATTTACTTTCTAGAAGGGATGATTTCATTTATGCAAGTGTGGTATGATTTCAATTCTGCAAGTATGATTTCAATTATGCAAGTGTGGTGTGATTTCATTTCAACAAGTGTGATTTAAATTTTCCAAGTGTGATTTCAATTTTGCAAGTGTGATTTCAATTATGCAAGTGTGGTGTGATTTCATTTTAGCAAGTGTGATTTCAATTTTGCATGTGTGATTTCAATTTCAAGAAAGTGTGATTTTCTTTATGCAAGTGTGATTTCAATTTATTTATGCTTGGTTTGATTTGATTTAGATTGGATTAATTTATTATGTTTTGTAGTTAGTTTTAATTTCATTAAATTAATCTAATCTCAAAGATAACCACCTAGTACATATAGTATAGGTATACCTCGTTAGTTTAAGAAACCCCTAGGTTGACAATTAAATGACATCGATTTAACTTAAAATTAAATCACCCAATATTTTGGCGTCGTTGTCGAGGAGGTATACATAGGTGTTTATTTTGAAGGTTTAGACAATTCATTATAGTTGTATTCATTTTTAAATGCATGGTTTTTTTTTTTCAGCTGTGGTTCAGGGTCACTGAGTGGCTGTTACATCCACGGGTAATAATCTGGTAGATCCACCCGAAGGGATCAGCCGTCAGCTTTAATTTCGGGGCCTAACCCTAAGGGCGTCGAGGAGATTTGACCCCGTGACCTTCCATATGGCAAGGTACTTTAGCAACGGGAACTCGACCATTTGAGCTATCCCTTGGGGCTTTTTTAAATGCATGGTTAAAATCATATTAAAATCATTTTTCATATTAGATTTCAATAATTTTTCAAAAAATTGTACTAATTTGTGTGCACGACAGGGATTTTCAACCAGTTGGAGCAATTCACAGACAATTAAAGAGTTTGAAGAATGCCCTTCCAATAACTCTCTCGAATTCTAGTAATATATGGGATAGCTGCTTCTCGGGAAGAGTATATTTTAACTTCATTCAAAAATTTATTTGTCTCTCCACCTCCACAAGAAGATCTTCAAGCCTCTTTTGATTCTTCTTTTCAATTTGTTAAAGAGACTAAAGAATCATGCAATAGTGTTGATGGGGAGAAACTACTAGAATCTGAGGAATGCATAATAAAGGAGGATATTCAAAGTGATTTAAACCAAGAAAGGAATCAAGAATGTCATGGCCTTACTGAAAGATGGTTTTAATCAAGGATCAAATCACCTTATTTCTTAATTGCATTATCAAAACAATTGGTTTCTCATGCTTTGATGTGTTTTAATGCATATTTTTCAGAAATAAGCATGAATATATTTTTACTCTTGTTACGCACATGGTTACATTGGAACTATTTGTATACTTGATCAATTTTTCTATTTCGAATAGAGCAGAGTAGGGTAGAGTCAATGAATAAAACCAAGTTTGGTGATGTGTTCTTTTTTAAGTTTTTAAGTTACATTTCATTTTATTTGTAATTTTATTTATTGGTGGTGTAGTTAGAGACACCCATCTCACTAATCATTTGCATAAAAATGTAGAAAGAGAAGGAATATTTGAGAAGAAGGAGAATAAATAAGAGATTTGAGAGCCACAATCTGAATTTAGAGATCAAATGCTTTCACTTTGTCTTTTTAATTCACATTCCAAATGAATAAAGAGTTTCAATATTGTTGAGTATGATCTCTTATTGCGCTCTTTGTGATCTGGAATATCATAAAAGAAAATTGAACAAAGTTAGTTTTAAAATTTTGCAATAAAAAAAGGATGAGAGATCTAAATTCATAATCAAAATTATAATTAAAGGCTTCTAGAAAGATTTAAAAAGCAAAAATAATGCCTTTAATGGATCTAGAACTAACGAAAACCCTTGCTTTTACTCTTTTTGCACCTCATTTGGCCAAAAATTGAGTAAGATATCATTGTTTTAAGTTTCTACCCAATTCTGTTGTTAACAAGCCTACAATTCGACCCAAACACGGTCGATACACCCAGAAAATGGGAACAGTGTGCAAATCTAGCCTTCCTAATCAGCGGTCGAATTTGTAGGACAATTAAAACCACCCCCAAATCTCCACGCATGTGGTCATATTATGTTGCATGGAACTGGGGCCTAAGGCTTAGCCCCGACCCCTTCCCCAAATGTCTGTGGGTAAAAGGCTAAATACATTTTTCAGAACCTTATTTAACAACAAATATGGTAGCCCTATTGGTAGAGTGCTATTTTTTTTGTTGGAGGTCATGGTTTTGATTCCCATGAAGGGTGGTTCGAACCTATACAAAAAAATTTCCACCATGAGGAGGCCACGTGGCAACCATTGGTTGGTCCACGTGGCATTCACTCGTTGGCCCTCCACAACAAAACCATTTACCAACAGAAAATAGCCATGTGTCACCAATAAAATCATGCCAAGTGTCACCCATAAATTGGCCAATTAAAGAACAGAAAAATAGTGCCAAGTGTCATGACCCAGTCAGCATACGGACTGTTGACTCAGCATTCCTGCAACTGAAAATTTCATTTTTTTTAGTTGTTTCACAAAACGATCAGAACGCGATTCCGGGAGCATCCGAAGTCAGATTTCAGTGAAACAAAGTGTGTTGGATTTAGGAAAACTAGATATACGCTTTAAAATTGATTTAAAGTTAATCTAATAATTTTTAATTTTGAGCATTTTCTTGATCCACGAGATCATGGGCAAGGGTGGAGTGCTATAGAAAAAGAAAAAATACAGTTACAGACTTAGAATTTCATAAAACCCTAAAAATATTTAAAAATATAACTGCAATAATTGAAAAAACCACCATCTGAGTCTAACTGCATGTTGTAAAGCAGCAAGGCAGTGCAATGATCCAGATTTTTGGTATCTGCAAAATTAACGTAGCTGTGGAATCGACACAATTCAGTAGCTTATGAAAATTTGGCTTATGATATATTGATGAATCACTAAGTTTCTGGAGAAGAGGTATCAAGCTCAAAATTGGTTAGAAGCACAATGAAGAAGTCACTAACAAAACAATAACAGGGGATCCATGGTATTGATCAGGTAAAAGTGCATTTAATTTTTCATCCTTGAATTTTTTTATTAGTATTATTTCTGATTTTTTTGTGTATACATCAAATGAATAGGTAATAATCACCTCTCTCTTTTCATAGTCTTACATTTTATTGCATAAATTGCTAAGTTTTTGCAAGTTCCAAGACAATTAAAGGAGAGCACTATATCCACAAGTACCTTTTTAAAGACCAAGTTTCTTTCAAAAGAGCATGATCATTCAATGTAAAATGAGATCCACTTCGCCATTTCTACTAAGCACATACCAATTTTACCATTGCTACACATTTTAAGCATGTAATCGATCCATAATTTTCCATCTCCCTACTACCAAAAACTCATTTCCCTTTGCAATCTTCATACTCTCCTGCCTAATTTTCACTCACCCTTAACCCAAAAATAAATCCATTCAACTCCCTTAAAAAGTTGAGTCACCCCATTTTCCTTTTCCTTTCTGTCAAATAAACCTTGGTTCAATGAAAATTTTCATCTATAGTCCTTCAAATTATTATTTCATCCTCGTGTTAGATGATGGATGATTCATTAAGGCCTCCCTTCTAACAAGTTTTGACCCATCGACTCCAACACATCATATAGGATCAAAACTAGAGATATTTCAAGTACCTTGAGGCTTGTATGCCTTAATGGCAAGTTCTCTCGCCAATAAACAGTGGGAATACATCAATGTCCCCTGTTTTTCGGATCTCCTAGGTGACTCGACTACGACACATCTATTCGTACCTAGTAATATGTACTTAGGCATATTGACTCTCATTGAAATCAATGGTGAGTAGTCTCGTGTTGGTTAATGGCATTCATTAATGGCCAGTAATCCAACAATTTATTTTCAAAGTTAGACATCTACGCATCTATTCACATAGATAATACTTATGACACCGAGTGGGAATGTTTTAAGACTACATGATTTTAGTAGTTTGCAGCAAGACTCAATTCATAATTCAGCAGTCATAGCAATAAATATTCTAATCTCATTCTCAATTCATACAACCAATAGAAGGAAGAAGAAAGATCATATTCTTTTACTTCACATTCCATGATCGAGCAGCAGCAACCACACTCTTCTATATACATATATTTTCCACTTTTCACGTAAATTAAGGTATGTAATTTTCTAATCTTTAATCATGTAATTCATTAACTACTAAAATTGTGATTTTGGAAAATCCCTCACCACATTCATATTCCTTTTTTTAATTTTCCAAAAATTGAAAACACCTTTAGTTGGGGGGAAGGGATATTCACATTTCATGCCACATGTCACATTTCATTTCATCCTAACCAACATATTTTTCCCAAATCAACTATTATTGCATTTTTTGTTCAAAATTTTATATGTTTTGCAATGATCAATTGATGAGCAAATTAAATGACTGGCAGTCCCTATGGGACTTAAAAAAAATAATTCTCAATGTTTTAAATTATTTTTATGCAACAAAAAAATAACAAAATTATTGTTACACAAGAACCAATACTCATAAAATTTTGGTTGTCACACAAAAACAAACCATAAAAATATATGTTGCAATCAAATGTATTTCAAAGTACACTTTGCAAAAAGAATAAAATTTTCAAATGATATGATTATGAAAAGTTAAAAGAGAATCAATACAAAGCCAAAGCTCATATAGAAGCAAAAAATTTCAAGAAGATATACTTATGATTATGGGAATTATGCAGTAGTTTCATGAGGACATGCAATATCTTCAGTTGGGGGGTATGTTGGGCCTCCAAAATGTGATCCACTTTCACCTTTTCCATCATTTTACCCTCATTTTGTAACTCTATAGCCCCATAACCTTACATTAAGTAACCATTTTCATTATCATATGGGTTTAACATTAACATTTTCCAAGTCATTAATTTTAAGTATTTTAAGTGAATCTGTGATAAAATATTAAGAAATTAACATGATTTCATATATATCTAAAATTGTTATGAGTTTTGTGATATTGTAGGCCTACTTGGAGATTTTAGGAGGGTCCTATTTGGCCATCCAACCACAAATTCGAATTTCAAATTCCAACTCATAAATATTTGTGGAATATTTCTAGAGGATGTGGATCATTAACTATGCACATTCAAAGGAGAAGAATCATGGATAAGAGAATTTTGAGAGGATATTTGTCTTACATTTTTAGGAGATTGGTTTTAACCACAAGAGATAAATGTGGATTTAGGAGATATATAAAGATATATATTTATTGTATAGTAATCCTCAATTTTTGTATAAATAGGAGTTCACCCTTCATGCAAAGGGCTATAATAAATGTAGGTTGTCAATTGTAAGTTGTGAGTTAGTGGTTACAGGGTAGAGGTAGCTAGTTGTTAAGTTGCTAGTTGGAGGTTTTAAGTGCCATCCAAGATATGATTTGTAAAGTGAGGAGAGAAAATTCTTGTAATATCTTGTAAATTCATTTTTTTGAAATACATACTACTAATCTCCAAGATGTGATAGTTGATTCAGTGTATTTGTTGAGGAATGGAGGGCCCCCATAAACTACTGTTTGCACATATTTGTACATATTGGTAGAATAGTATATTTTTGTTATTTCATTTATTTTATGCAAGTGTGCCTTTTCCTTTCAATAATTTTGATTTACTTTCCAGCATGAGTGATTTCATTTATGCAAGTGTGGTATGATTTCATTTCAGCAAGTGTGATTTCAATTCAGCAAGTGTGATTTCAATTCTGCAAGTGTGATTTCAATTTCATGCAAGTGTGATTTCCTTTATGCAAGTGTGATTTCAATTTTTTTATGTTTGGTTTGATTTGGTTTGGATTGGATTAATTTGTTATATTTTGTAGTTAGTTTTAATTGCATTATATTAATCAAATTTGAAGGATAACTACCTAGTACATATAGTACAGGTATACCTCGTCAGTTTACGAAACCCTCGGGTTGACAATTAAATGACGGCGATTTAAATTACAATTAAATCACCCTATAGCCATTTTGACTTGTTTTTTACGCATTACTTTAATTAAGCCTAACCCATCATAATTTTTCATCAATTATTCATACTTTTTCTTCCTCAATTAAAAGTTCAATAATTATTCATATTTTCAAAGCCTTGTGTGGAACTTTTTACCCTAAACAAAAGCTTGACACTTTTCACACTTTTCACTTTGTATCTTTGCACATAAGTGGTCCCACATTACCCTTACATGACCATTTTTCGCTATTGTGTGGAAGAAATTCCATCACGTTTCTCCACACATCCAATCTTTCACATACCTTTCCTTCTACACAACAATTTCTCCATACATTTCTCTTTCCACACTTCCCATTTTCCCACACTGCCCATTTCTCCACACACACAAAATTTTCACACTATGATACCATATATTCTTATAAAAATAGCCTCTCCAATTACAATCCATACTTCGTGAAATTCATGAACATGCCCATTTTTTATCTTTACAGGCCAATTCAAATCTCATTTAAGAAGGTTGAATCCTCAAGGTAAAAAGGTGGCAACATGGCAATATGAAAACAAAATATTCCATTATTCCATGAAAGATGTGCCTTTGGTTATTAGCTTCTAATTATGATTTTTCCATGTCTCGATGATGGTGGTACGTGATGAAGGGATATATTGTAAATGTTACCCATAAATTGAGCATCAGATGAGAGCTTTGTAATACAATACTTTATCTATCATGTATATCAAATTGCCTTGCTCGACAAGATAAAAACTTCCATTGTTTAATGGTATACTAGTGGTATTTGAATTTCAGACCTCATGAGAAACTCAATAATAATATTTGTACTACAGATATTATTAATGTGAGATGTATTCTTGAGTGATTTTATTTCAAAGATCTTGTTCCTTGATGTGCCTTCCATTTTGATTCTAAATCTAGAATTATTAGAGTTGCTTTGAGAGAGAAGAATAAAATCCTCCTAACTTTGAAAGAGTTTGGGAAAATTTTGAAACTTCTAGACCCAAATAGGAACTTAAGCTACCTGATGTGGTTGATTTCCTCCATTATTAGGGTCGAGGACTGAATGTTATTAGAGAATTCATGTTTCAACCTATGCATATGCCAACCAATTTTTCATCTATTGATATATCAATGCTAGCAAAACCCTGTGGAGATTTTTCCTAGTTGTTTGCTTGTATAATGGGATGTGATTCAATGTTTCAAATACTCTAGTCATTCTTACACATCTTGTATTATTTTTTAAATAAGGAGGTTATATTTGACTCAATTAAGGTACTTTCCAATGATATTTCCTTTATTTTATCTAATTATTTAAAGACTCAATGATTCTTCATGGTGGACTATCTAGTGATAGTGATAGTTTACTGTAATTTGTTCAATGATCTACCTATTAAGAGTTATATGAATCCTGAAACATAACTATTGAAATTATGGTATCCTAATTTATGGAGACATAAAGCACCATTTGGATTTTTCCTTTTCCAAGATTAATTTTTAAAGGAATTCATATATATGTTAATTGGAGTTGAATTGCAAAGGTTGACTCAACAATCACAACATTGTGTGAAGGGAAAAGGAGTATGTGTACAAGAAGACAATATTGCATATAAGGCTTTATGGGTATCAATACTATCCCATGTTACCCCTATTTTTATTTGTGATAGGTACTTTATTGCAGAGGTATGTAGACAATATTTCTCTTGATCAATTATATTTGATAGGAAAATAAAGAAGAAATTTATTTAATTACCATTTAAAAGTGGAGAAGTTGTTGTGAAGAATTCTTCACATTTAGCAAAGGTATTTGAGAATTTGAAACCTTTCAACTTGAAAGAGGATAGGCATGTCCAAGGTTTTGATCAAGAGGGATTTTTTTCTCAACATATATCATTAGTAAGATATGGCAACCTTCTTGGGTGCTAACAGGTGTCTTTAAAAACTCCTAATTGCGTCACATTAATTATCAACTAGGGTAAGTCCTTTTATCTCAAGTGTGTACACAATATGTGCAAGCTATTCATACAAAGATTAATAGTAAAACCAATCGTTGAATATAGATGCAATCATAAATCTAAAGCTTTAAAGAAAGTGATTCATTTTCGCATTATAACTCAAAACTATGATTCATTCTGAATTTAAATAATTCACTCAACCGAGAGCACTAAAGCATTAACCGAGCTCTTTCAGTTGGATCTAAACAATCGAACAAAAGGAAAGTAGTGGAAATAACAGTCTATGCTTTAAGTAATCAAAGCCAATTCTTTTAACAAGCAACTAATAAATTGGAAATGCGCACTCAAGGGAATAAATACAGAAATATAAATTATCAAAAGTAATTCACTGTAAAGCAGAAAAGCATAATATACTTGCAGTAAATAGAAAATTATAGCACAAAGAACAGCAACGAGATTCACCAGAGACTAGGCCCTTAGCTGCCAGCGAACACTGCTTAGTTACTCTAGAACAATCGAATGAACAACAACGCAAATTATATATTAATCATCACAGTCATTACAATACAATCTTGTCCTTCAGAACTACATTTTGTTCATTATAAAATGATACATAAATGAAAGAGACATGATACAATATATGATACGATCTGATTTACATTCTCCACTTTCTCCTATGTCATCATGCCCGTCTTCGTATTCTTCTTGTTCCTTTATAGCTAAAGGAAGAGGTAAATGTGATCCCTCAAGATCAGGGGATCTTGAGGGATTCATAACAGATTGCTATCTTTGAACAGTTGGTCGTTCTCACTGATTTGTCTTCTGATTTAGCCACCTTTAATGTGCCTTATTTTCCCTTGATTAGATCCTGCTATTCCTTTTTGGGAACAGCTATTGTTTTATCTGTTATTTTCATCATAAAATCAATGGGAATTAGTTTGGAAGGTTAAACCATTTCAGGACTATTTCATTCATTTTTTATCATATCCATTCATGATATTATTATATTATGGCACAAAAATGGACGAAGAAGAGGAAAAAGGATAGTATTTGAGAGTAAATACATACCTATTACAAGGCTCAACATACTCCCCTACTTACCTTTTTTCATGTCCTCATGAAAAATAAATAATTCTGATGCAAAGAAGTTAAAGAGTAGGCTGCAGAAGGTCTGTCTGTAATAGGCCTGAGACCATGATGTCGTGCCAAGTGTGCAAAGGTTTCCGCTTCTTTTCCTTCAGGTAAATCATAGTCAGGATGATATCCTTCAGGAGGATACCCAATAATGGGGCTTCTATAGCGACATCCCACCCATTAAGGTCCTCCTCTTAAGATAAAGTTGCCATATGGGACTAGCCGTCTCGCAACAGCTTTGAAATTTCCATAATTAAATGGTTCTTTGTCTTTAACATTGTTTCTTGAAACCATCCATCCCATTTTGGATGCAACCAGGGATCTTTCTTGAATGGAGAGGAAATATGTTGTTCCTTCCAACACAAGTTCCTTATGTATGGGCCCTAAACTCTTAGTCACGCCCTCCTGTGTCATCAGTGTTTTATGCTTAGAAAACAATTGCAGAGGGTGAGTAGGTTCACTTCTTACCCAAAGATCCAAGCTGTGTTCCTGTCTTTGGAATGAATTATAAGCCTTCAACCACTTGACTTGGTTGACTGCAAAAGAGATAAAAGCCTAAAATTGAACATATCCAATAAAAGGGCTAGGATTCAATTTCTTTATCTAATATGAAATTATGTAAATAAAATTCACAAAGAAGCCTTTGAACCTTTACTCCATGTGTCTTACAGCAATTTATAAAATCCTCCATCGTCTTCAGCTCAATTGGCTTGCCATCTCTAACAGCTTTGATTTTAGACAATAAATAGCGTTCTAATAAAAACAAGATATAGTTCGTAGTAGGAGATCGCCAAGTAAATATATCCTAATATAATGAACAAATGGTGTCCAATTGATTCCTGACGTTGTTCAGCTTAGTTTTCATTCTATTCATTTTTTCTTCTTCCTGTTTAGCCTTATCAAAAGCCTCATTCTCTTCTAGAGCTAATCCTCTCATTTTTTTTGTAATTCCTGGTATTTTTGCAGGGAGACTGTCTGTTGTTGAGGTTGTTCTAAAGCAAGCTGGGCTTGCATTAATTCTTCCTAAAGCTTTAAAACAATAGGGTCCTTTTTTACGAGGAGTCCTCAGATTTCTTCTCTGTTTGGGTGCCAATACTATGAAAGAGTACCTTTTCAGTTTGTATTTGCTTATTGTGGGAGGACCAACCCTCTGTTTGAATAGCTACATTCACAAATTTCTCATGCAAATCAACCTGGGTGGAAATTTTTCTAGTGAACGCGAGTTCTGTTTGAATCCCCACTGATTTATTTTCGCATTTTATTGTTTGTGTTGCTACAAAATTCACCTCAAGAGTGGTGCTCTGCGTTTTACATTTTTTGATTTCTCGTTGTAGCCTTCTAACTATTTTCTGGAGCTTCCGATATTTTTGTCGCAGCTTCTTAAGTTTTGCTCCAGCTCCTTGGCTCTTTTGAGGAGCATCTGCTCCACTAATAGGTTCATTAATGGCTTCTAGAGCTGCTTGTTTGCCCTCAGGGCTGTGTTCCAAAGGAACTGTATTGCCTAACTGATTGTCAGATTTGTGACCAATGTCTATATCTACAGACTTATGTGGGTCCTCCTGGCTATATTCTAACTAAATTGTATCACCAGACTAGTTATCGAATTCCTGTGCAATTTCTATGTCTACAGCTTCTTGTGATGGAGGAGTTTCTATGTGCCTGAAATTCTCCGGGGCTTGTGTTTCCAATGTGCTAGGACCAAACGGTCTTCCAGGTTGCATGTACACATCGAGATTCGCTAGGACCTCGGTCATTCTCGCCTCAAAATTTGGCCCTGCTTCAACTTCCAATTCATAATTTCGTTCTTGTTCTTCGAGCTCTAATTCTTGCTCAGCCTCTTCCTTGGGCTCTTCCTCTTGTTTTGGTTCTGACCCGGTTTCTTCTTTTGGTTCCTCCTCTAAACCTGGTGTCTCTTGTTCAGGTTCTGGCTCTAATTCTGGCTCTTCTTCTGAACCGGGTGCTTCTTTTTCAGACTCAGAATCCCCTAACCTAACTTGGCTGGACATCTGTGTAGGTTGGTCGCTTTTGTCCCGCAGATTTATAGACATCCTCTGGGATAATTCGATTCTTATAGACCTCATGCGTTTGTGAGGTTCAACCCTTGGACGGCAATCCTTTTTATTTTTGAGACAGGGTTTTGCTGACTTTCTTCCGCAATTGCGGGATATTGAATTGCAAGGTTTTTTATGCTTTCTAGGGCCGTAAGGAAACCATCCCAAGTCAAGTCATGTTGGACTAGGCTATGACTAATGATCATTCTAATCAGTTCATGGTGACTTATCACGTTTCAGGGTGCCTAGCCTGTCTTATTCTAGTAGCAGTATCATGCAATAGAGAATTTAAAAGAGATGGAAAATTAACATTAAGTTTTTGTTTTAGAACAACTAGGATTTTGAGTTTTTGTGACCTTACCACATCATGGCGTCCATCATAGGTAATATATTTTTGGACAATGCTTGCTAATTCCCTCCATGGTTCTGCGAGAGAAGATGGTTGAATGCCCTTGCCTTTTCTGACCAGTTATTCGCCTTCGTCTTTGAAGGTTTCCACTGCATCTTGTATCAATACATGTTTTTGTGCCCATGTGGTGCCTTCTACCGGTAGCCCAGATACCTCAACTATTACAGTGTTTGTAACTGTAATCCTTTTGCCTTTTACCATGGATTCCCTATTCTACAAATTTTGTAGAAATTAAATAGAGATTTCCTTATTTGAAGGCTAAAACCTTGTAAGATAGGATATCCATCCTGGTCGGATCAGAATTTCTCTTGCTCTGTCGGAGACTTCTAATACTAAAGGCTCACGGTTAATTTTCTTACCACCCATAGTGTTCAAATTCTTCCTAATTTTGCAAAGGATGAATGTAATGTGAAGATTCAGCAATGCTGAAAATCACGGCAATACTAAAAAGCACAATAATACTAGAAAGCACAGCAATACTGAAAAGAACAACAATACGTAGAGCGATAGAAACAGCTGAATATAACTGATTTTATTTGAAGGGTTGCTAAATTTTCACATGCCTCATAACCATGGGATATCTTGTCAGTTAATGAAATAATGACAGTTCATGCATAAGTGTAATGGAAGTCCTCTCCCCCTCCGAAATGAGAGGTCGCCTTCGACCGACTAGACGGGAAATGGCTATTTCGGCGGCAGGATGTAAGGATGAAGAATACAGCCATAAATGGAACAAAGTAAGTAAATGAATGACGGGACAATAATAGAGATGGATAGATTAAAAGCGTGGTGTATCATGGTAATAAATGATAAGAGACAAGAAGCTTTAGTTGATGATAGGTTAAGTGATAGGAAAAGGAAAAGCAATATGTAAAAAAAATCTTTGCTGACGATATTCTGACTGTATATGATATGATTGAGTAAAAACGCATGCATAAAGGTTCAAAGTAGGGAAGTATTTAGAGGAAATAATCTCTCGAAAAAAGATAAATTGGAAGAGGGTATTATAAGAGTTATTGATTGTGGAAATAAAACTTCAATACCATAAGCAGAGCTTCTGTTGCCAACAGGCGTCCATAGCCTCGACAGAGTTTCTTTTTAACCCATGTGAGCCAGGATCCTCAATTTATAATTGAAAAAATTTTATTGTTGTTTCTACAGAAGAGACCAATGTGCTGGTGTGGTAACCAGATAACCACACTGCCATTCACTGGGAAGTAGCAAAAGTGAGCAAGTCGGCTCGTGATGAGACCTCCTGTTCCAAGGATGTTTTAGCCATCCAATGGATCATAACCCTGGTGTGGTGGCCATAGTGGGAATTTCGCATTTCTATATCCTTATGAACACGGTAGGCTAGCTCTTAATGAGACCCCCTATCCTCTATCTATAGATAAAATTTAGTTGTCATTACATACTTTTATGATAAATAGAGGGAGGCTCAGTACTCCTTAAGAGTAGGGATGGTGTAAGAAGTTGAAACATATCAATAATAAGAAAAATTATACCCATAATCCCATTGATAATAGACAGAGAGAATTATAACCAAGAAGAATAGATCCAGCATGGTAAAGATGATCAATCAATATCATATACAGTAGATATCAGTACAGTAAATTGAAATATAAATAATTGTGTCCCTTTCAATTGTTTTAAGTCTATCATCAAGAAGTTGTCTTTGTCAAAGATCATAATGTTAAAAATATTCACCTGCTTTAATAAAATCCATAATTCTTATCCGCATGAAGGTATTTTACTTAGGCCATAAAAGAAATAAAAATAAATGAGGTTGAAATGAGCTAGGAATAAGTCCATAAGAGGAAAGAGGTACTTGTGAAATAAAATAAAATAAAGGTGATGTTCAGAACACACAAAAATTGTACAAGAAACAAGAGTGTTGTTTAAAAATTGGAAAAAAAACAAAAAAGAATGTTGTTCCAAAGATGGAACAGCAAAATCAAAAAGTGTTGTTCCGAAGATGGAACAGCAAAACCAAAAAGTGTTGTTCCGAAGATGGAACAGAAAAACCAAAAAGTGATGTTCTGAAGATGGAACAACAAAATCAAAAAGTGATGTTCCGAAGATGGAACAACAAAACCAAAAAGTGTTGTTCCAAAGATGGAACAGCAAAACCAAAAAGTGATGTTCCGAACATGGAATAGCAAAACCAAAAAGTGGTGTTCCAAAGATGGAATAGAAAAAGCAAAAATTGTTGTTCCGAATATGGAACAGCAAAATCAAAAAGTGTTGTCCCGAAGATGGAACAGAAAAACCAAAAAGTGTTGCTCCAAAGATGGAACAGCAAAATAAAAAATTATTGTCCCGAAGATGGAACAGCAAAACCAAAAAGTGTTGTTCCGAAGATGGAACAAAAAAATCAAAAAGTGATGTTCTGAAGATGGAACAGCAAAATCAAAAAGTGTTGTCCCGAAGATGGAACAACAAAATAGGCAAAAAAAAAAACTGAATCATCAATCCTATTTATAGCTTACAAAAGAAATGAATTTTTACAAAGATGAAGTTGTCGAAGGATTATCTTCTGCAGCTAAAATTTTCATGGTGGAGTCCTTGCATATTTTTTGACAAAAATATTCTCTTGTAAGCAGTCTTTGGTAGAGGCGCACCCGATGCCATTGTCATGTACTTCTTTTATTTCATAGGGACCTAATTACCACCTAGTCTGCAATTTACGAGGGAAGTCTTGAAACCTGGAATCATAGAGAAGTGCCAATTCGCCCTCATGAAATGTTTTTTTCTTTATCAGAGAGTCGTGCCATTTGGCTCTTTGTTGTTGAATAAGTGCAATATGCCTCAAAGCCAAAAGTCGGATTTCGTCTAATTCATTTATTTGTTATAATCTATTAATATGGGCTTCAGTTAAATCCAGTCCCACTTCCTGGGTTGTCCTTAGTGTTTGTATCTCAAACTCTATGGGAAAAATAGGTTCCTTACAAATACCAGCTGATATGAGGAGTATCCAGTAGTATTCCTCCAAGTTGTGCAATATGCCCACAAGGCTTCTGGCAGTCAAGTAGCCCAGTCTCGTCTGTGTGATGAAATTGTCTTCATTAGAATATATTCAATTACTTTGTTGGTGCTTTATACCTGCCCATTCGCTCGTGGGTGGTATGGAGAGGTAATTTTGTGAATAACATGATGATTTTTTAGTGTAGCAGTGATCTTGTGGCCTACAAATTGCGGCCCTTCATCAGTGATTATTTCTCTGGGTAACCCATATAGTACAAAAATTTCGAAAAGAAAGTTTATCACAGTTTCCTCTGTGGCTCTTGTTAATGCTATTGCTTCTACCCACTTAGTTACGTATTCTGTTTCAACCAATATATATGATTTCTGGTTGGATGATGGATTGATTGGCCCAACAAAATCTAATGCCTAACGCTCAAAAGGTTCTATTACCAGCTGTGGATGCAGGGGAATTTCATCAGATTGGCCAGGGTAGCCCATCCTTTGACAACTATCGCAGGCCTGAACAAATTTCTTAGCATCCTTAAAGATCATGGGCTAGTATTAGCCCATTTGTAAAATTTTGTGTCCAGTTCTGCGGTCTACAAAATGTCCACTGCAAGGTCCATCGTGGCAGGATTTTAAGATATCATAAATTTCGTCTTCCCTGATACACCTGCGGATGTGCATATCGACCCTTGTGTGAAAAAGGTATCCTCCAATCCAGGAGAACCGAGTGCTACATTGTACTATTGATTTCCTTTCTTTGGGTGTTAGATGTTTAGGTAGTTTTCCCACTGCTAAATAATTTTCCACATCTGCGTACCATGGTGTTTTCACGGTTACAGCAAACAGGTGTTCATCCGGAAACTAATCCTCTACTACTATTGCATCATCTGTTCTTGGCACTTGGGAGAGGAAATATGCCACAAGGTTTTCCTTTCCTAGTCGATCCCTTATAGTTATATCAAATTCCTGCAAAAGTAGCAACCAATGTGTCACTCTTCCATTCGTAATGGGTTTATTAGTTAAGTATTTAATAGCAGAGTGATCCGTATATAGAATTACAGGGTATCCAGTTATATAGTGTCTGAATTTGTTAATAGCATAAATAACAGCTAAAAAATCCTTCTCTATTACTGTGTAATTCAATTCAGCAGGGGTTAAGTTTTTTATAATGTAATATATAGCATAGGGTTTCTTGTCTTCTTCTTGGCCAAGAACTGCTCCAATGGTTGTGTCTGATGCATCTAATGAAATCTAGAATGGTATATCCCAGTTCGGACCTCGTAATACTGGTGCTATTGATACTAGCCGTTTTAAATCTGTAAAGGAAGTATCACATTTTTCAGTCCATATGAAATCACTGTTTCCTGTTAAGGCATATAATGGTGTAGCAATCTATGAAAAATTCTTGATAAATCTACGATAATATCTAGCAAATTCCAGAAAAATACGTACCTCTGTTTGAGTGCAGGGAGTATCTAGTAAGAGAATTACCTGTATTTTTGTTGGATCTACCTGAATTTCAGCTGCTGAAATGTGATGACCCAAGATCAGGCCTTCTGTCATCATCATATGGCACTTTTTGTGACTTAAACATAGGTTAGTAGCAATACATTATTCCAGAACTTTTTCCAATGTTTGTAATGCTTGTTCAAAGTCATCTCCATAGGGTGTGAAATCATCCTTGTATACTTCTAATGCTTCATTTATCAAGTCTGCAAAAATACTGAGTATGGCTCTTTGGAATGTGGTAGGTGCGTTACACAATCCAAAAGGTAATACCCTGTAGGCGAATGTTTCCCACGGATAGGTAAAGGTGGTCTTATCCTGGTCTTCGAGAGCAATCTGAATTTGGTTGTAGCCACTAAAGCCATCCAGGAAAGAGAAAAATTTCTTCCCTGCCAATGTCTCTATGACCTTATCAATAAATGGAAGGGAAAAATGGTCTTTTTACGTTGCCTTGTTTAGTTCTCTATAGTCAACGCATATTCGCCATTTCCCATTCTCTTTGGGAACCACAACTAATGGAGAAACCCATTTACTGTCATATATGGGATAGATAAAATTCACATCTAGCAGTTTTTGAAGCTCTTCTTTAACAATATCTTTTAGGTGAGGATTTAATCTACGCGGAGGTTGTCGAATGGTTTTTGCATCCTTTTCAGTGTAGATGTGATGCATGCATAGCTGAGGGTCAATCCCTTTCATATCTGATTAATCCGAAGCGAAAGCCCCTTTATTTTTCCTAAGGACCTGAATAAGTTTTTGTTGCTGGTCATCATTTAGATTACTATTACTATTCAGGATCTTCCCTAGCTCAATTTCGATAGGTTTGCTATTATAAACAGTGGTTGTTGATATTTTTTGATCATTGATATATCTCAGGGGATCTTCTTCGATTTCATTGTCAAGGACTGCTTTAATCATGTGACATTTTGAACTTAATACTATGGTAGGATGATTAATAAAAGTATTAATGACATCGTCTTCAGTTTGGTTTTTGAATTCAAGGGAATCTACCATAGTTAATGGTGACCGAATATTTTCTGTTAAGTATATTGCAGGTTTCTTCCTGGTTTTCATAATAGTCAAGCTTGGCTGAGCAGGGGGGTATAAAGCTAAATTTTTCACATCATTCCCCCTGGTTATAGTCATACTGCCTGTCCGGAAACTGATATAAGCATCAGAAGTCGCTAGCCATGGCCTTCCTAATATTAATTGATGTCCATCTAGCTGGTTCCTAGGATTAATAATCAATAAATCCACTGGGTATTCCCAAGTGTCAACAGAGACCATCACATCCTGTAATGTTCCTTCTGGTCTAATGACTAATTGATCAGCTAGTTCTAGTAAGGTAGTTGTTGGTTCCAAGGCTGTGATGCCAAGAATGTCACAAGTTGTAGTTGTGAGAATATTAATGGTTGCCCCTAAGTCAACTAAAGCATTGGGAAATGAACGGCCATTTATCTGGACTATGAAAATGGGGTTTCTAGGATCCTCATATTTTACAGGAGTTTCTTTGCCTAGTAATAAATCAGACAAAGTCCTGACAACATGGACAGTGGGGGTTATTTTCTTTTTCCTCGCAGACTTCTTTATACACAATTCTTTAATATTTTTGGCATATATTGGAATATCTTGGATAGCTTGGAGGAGGGGAATTTTTATACAAATGTTCATAAGTTCACCTAGAAGATCAAATTCAAGATATTCAATCGAGTGTGGTATCAGCAGTCTTTATGGGAATGGGGGGGAAGTGGTTATGATTTTTTCAGGATTTTTTTATCTGGCTGTATCTTCCCCTTGTTTTATTTCTTGATCATATACAGTCATAGGCTTATTTGTGTGCGGTTCTTCTAGTTTCAAATCTTTATTCTTATCTAGAGTGATTATGCATCCAGATCTCAACTTAAGCTCGTTACATTCTTTCAACTCAACCTCAGGATCCAGACCCTCAATGATTTATATTGACTGAACTGGTCTGTTGTTAGGATTTGGGTTGGGTTGAGCTGGAATTTGTAGTCATATATTAGATGAGGATTCTACTACAATTTGTAAGGTGCTGGTAAAGTTGGTTAAGGCAGAGGAGTTGTCCCCATAGGCTGGTTCATAGATATTTGCCAATTTGATTTCAAATTCTGATTTTGTGAGGTGGAAGGGGACCATAAGGAGGAATAAGGATTGTTCTGCCAAAATGGTGGTGGGTAAAAGGAATTTGGCCAATTATTATTATTTGGATTTGACTGATTGGGCCATGGTGGCACAAAAAATGCTTGAGGTGGCGAAAAAGGTGGTTGATTCTGCCATGCTGCCCCTGAATATTGCTAAGAATTATATTTCTAGGAAGGAAAGAATGAAGATGGATCAGTAGGCATACATGTCTTACCCGCTTTCCATTGACGAAATTGGTTCAATAGATATACTTGTTCCATTTCTTCTTCCTCTTACTTGAAAACTTCTTTCAATCCTGGGAGTGATGGGCAGCTTTTCGTGGCGTGCTCTTTAGTACATATGGCACATGTTCGTATTGTATCTAGGGGGAATTCTTTATGACTGTGCTTCTCTCTGCAACGGGGGAAGAAAATAGCCAAATTATGTTATTCTATAGCCTGCTTTTGCTTAGCTTGCATGACATCCAATTGTGTCGCCAGGGTCCCCAGGATATCAGTCTTGAAATACTCCAACAGATTGTCGATTTCGCTTCGTGTAATGCTTCCTCCTAAGGCTTTTTTGTCTCTGGGGCTTGCATCACGTCCGACTAGTTTCAGCCTTGTACTGCCCCTGGAACAATTAATGCACAAATTTATAATATTGTTATAGATTTCTTGATAAATGTCACCTTTACCCATTATATTTAGTGTCTCTACCCATTAGTCTTTCATACCTATGATCATTGTGGTTTTTAAAACATTATCAGGTAGATTTTTGTAAGGAGATCTTTGCAGATTATATTGGAAACGCTCTACATATTCTTCCAAAGTCTCACTAGGCTTAGCTACCATTTGAAAATTTCATCTTTTAGTTCTCTAGTTCGAAAATAATCTTGGTATTTTTTTAAGGAAAGATGTTTTCATTTGGTCCTAATCATTGATGGTGCCTCCACCAAGTCCCATAAACCAACACAAAGCTGCTCCCTTCAGATTAGAGGGGAATAGCTTCAGCTTCTGGGGGTTGGTAGTGTAATCATAACCCCTGCATAAAACATCAAACTCGAAAAGGAATGCATTGGGATCTTCTAAAGTTAGCCCATGAAAGGTGGGAATATTTTGCAATGGGATAGCCTTCATGGGGGCATTGACAGTTGTGTCAAGAATAGGGTATTGCAATGTAGAAGTTTGAGGTTGCTGGTTATTAGCCATTTGGTCAAAAATATGCCAATATTCTTCAGGGATTTCTAGAGCTGGAAAGTTATTCCTAGGGTGTCTACAAGAGGCTGGAATAGTTCTAACAGCACTACCTTGATCTGGAATACTAAATGTCCTATGTTCAGTCACTACTTCAGGAGATATAAGTTCTGATAATTTAATTTCAAGATTGCATGTTTCTCCTTCTCCTTCACAGAGGTTGCAAGGATTTTCTTCTTGTGAAGGGAGAGTTTGTGAATTCTTAGTATCTTGAAAAATCTGTTCAATCCCTTCAGTCTTAGTGTGAATCTCAGCGTTAGCTACAGATGGTGATCCTGCAGCTTGAAGGAAGTCAATAGGATGCCTGGCAGCAACAATTTGGGGTCCTACTGATGACGGAGACTTAGCTTTTCTTAATATTTTTTCGATAAAAATTTATCATCCAAGGGTCACCAGTCCCTTAGGTTTTTCAGTTTAGAAGGAGGAGTTTTGTCTTTTTCAGGTCTTTCCCTCTTATTCATTCATGCAGAAATACAAACATTCATTCCTACCTTAAATTCTCACGCAATTATGCTAGAAAGCGAGCGGATGAGCGATCATTTTACTCGTTCTTTACGCAGGTTCTTACCTTCCATTTTTAATACCCAATTCTCCCTAAAAAAAAAAACATCAATCGGACATTACTTAGAGTAGCAACACACTCCTCGGCAACGGCGCCAAAATGTTGGGTGCTAACAAGTGTCTATGAAAACTCCTAATTGCTTCACATTAATTATCAACCAAGGCAAGTCCTTTTATCTCAAGTGTGTACACAATATGTGCAAGCTATTCATACAAAGAGTAACAGTAAAACAAATCGTTGAATATAGATGCAATCATAAATCTGAAGCTTTAAAGAAAGTGATTCATTTTCGCATTATTACTCAAAATGGGGATTCATTTTGAATTTAAATAATTCACTCAACCGAGAGCACTGAAGCATTAACTGAGCTCTTTCAACTGGATCTAAACAATTGAACAAAAGGAAAGTAGTGGAAATAACAGTCTATGCTTTAAGTAATCAAAGCCAATTATTTTAACAAGCAACTAATAAATTGGAAATGCGCACTCAAGGGAATAAATACATAAATCTAAATTATCAAAATTAATTCACTATAAATCATAAAAGCATAATATACTTGTAGTAAATGGAAAATTATAGCACAAAGAACAGCAGCGAGATTCACCAGAGACTAGGCCCTTAGCTGCTAGCGAACACTGCTTAGTTACTCCAGAACAATCGAATGAACAACAACGCAAATTATATATTAATCATCACAGTCATTACAGTACAATCCTGTCCTTCAGAACTATGTTCTGTTCATTATAAAATGATACATAAATGAAAGAGACATGATACAATATGTGATACGATCTGATTTACATTCTCTGCTTTCTCCTATGTCATCATGTTCGTCTTCGTATTCTTCTCGTTCCTTTATAGCTAAAGGAAGAGGTAAATGTGATCTCTCAAGATCAGGGGATCTTGAGGGATTCATAACAGATTGCTATCTTTGAACAGTTGGTCGTTCTCACTTATTTGTCTTCTGATTTGACTGCCTTTAACGTGCCTTCTTTTCCCTTGATTAGATCCTGTTATTCCTTTTTGGGAACATCTATTGTTTTATCTGTTATTTTCATCATAATAGTAATGGGAATTAGTTTGGAAGGTTAAACCATTTTGGGACTATTTCATTCATTTTTTATCAAAATCCATTCATGATATTATTATATTATTGCACAAAAATGGACGAAGAAGAGGAAAAAGGACAGTATTTGAGAGTAAATACATATCCATTGCAAGGCTCAACAAACCTGTTTACTAAACTTGTAGGGAGAAGTGGAGATAATGAAGTGGACACATTAAGAGAAAAAGAGAGATTTTTTTACGCAAAATTATGATTTAGTCACACAAGTTAGCACTAATTCAAGAGAAAGGGGAAAAACTATACAAAGAGGCAAAAACCATGCAAATGTAAAATCCTCATTGGCTCTACCAATTCATCGGAGTTCCTCCTTGCATTCATAAAATTACATCCATAGTAAGAGGAGAGAGTGGTGAACGACATTTTGGTGTAGATGAGGGTGAAGATAAACCCTCTCATGTTAATGTGGAGAAATATTATGTTATTGTTACTTCATAAAATAGTAACACAAGTTTTTGTAAAAAGTAATCACAACAAACAAAAGGAACCACTCACATGGAAGCATATAGTCCTATCATCTGTTATGCAACCAGCTAACAAAATAGAAGAAAAGATAGATCAATGACTTAAAAAATAACCTCTTAGAGGGGGAAACCACATTTACATTACATAAATGAACAATTCTTGGATGATTCACATGACAAAACCTCATTTCTATATATAGGAGTCTAAGGGGGCACAATATAATCAGAGCCTGCATAACAATCATAATGTAAGGGCACAATAATAACAATAGTGGGCTTCTATGGGGCACAATAATAACAATATGGGGACTACATGGGAACAACAATAACAATAATGGGGCTCAACTAAAAATAACAATAAGGGGATACATTAGTATTATATGGACCTAACATGCCCCTCTCCTTCAAAAACAAATTTCCTCAACGCTGGAGTAGTTATGGATGCTTATGTATAAAATTATCATCCTCCCATGTGGAATATTCAACGGATAATTTCTTCCACTTTATGAGATACTCTGAAATTGATCGATTTCGTAGCTGTCAAGTTCTTGTTTTGTGACTGATTTAGTTTCCAATATGATTTTTCCTTCCTCTTCAAGTTCTAACAATATTGTTTTAACTAGGATCTTGTCACCTATAACCTTCTTTAAGCATGAAACATGGAAAATTGGGTGCACTCGGGATGATGCAGGAAGATCCAATTTGTATGCCATAGTACCAATCTTTTGCAACACCTTGTAAGTACCATAGTACTTTGGTGATAATTTATTATCCTTCTTAGCTTGCTTGAGGGACATTTGTTTTTATGGTTGTAGCCATAAAAATACCCAGTCGCCTACATCAAAACTTCTTTCGTTGTGATGCTGATATGCTTGCTATTTCATTTGATTATGCACCAAAGTGATATTATCCTTTAAGAGTTTGAGAACTTGTTGTTGATGCTCGATGTGATCTTCCACAACTTGAACCTTAGAATTTTCTCTTAAATATGATGTGATGGATGGTGCATGATATCCATAAAGTTCCATAAATGGGGTCATTTTTGTTGGAGTATGGAAGGAAGTGTTATACCGCCATTCAGCCAGAGGTAATGCTTTAACCCATTGTGTTTGTTTATCAGATACAAAGAATTGAAGATATCATTCCAAACATTTGTTCACTGTCTCATTTTTTCCATCATATTGAGGATGATAAGATGAGTTATGAGCTAATTGAGTACCCAGATAGGAAAATAATTCCATCCAAAAATTTCCAGTGAAAATGGGATCTATGTCACTTACAAAAATCTTTGGGTTTCCATGTAGCTTTTAATTATTTCCATAAATGCAGTAGAAATTGTATTGGATTTAAATGGATGAGATAGTGCACAAAAGTGTGCATACTTGGTAGTTCTATTAATTACCACCATGGTGATACTCTTTCCTTCAGACTTGGGTAAACCTATGACAAAATCCATTAAAACCTCCTCCCAATGTTGACCTGGAATCGATAAAGGTTGTAATAGACCTGGGGTTTTAATTGTCTCAACTTTATTTTGTTGGCAAACCAAACATTCTGCCACAAACTTTTGACTATCAAATTTAAGGCCATCCCAAAAAAATTCCTTATTGACTCTGTGGTAAGTTTCTAAAAGTCCTGAGTGACCTCCTAAGGGAGAGGTGTGCAATTCCAGAAGAATATTTTATTTTATTTGGGAATTCTTACAAAGATGTAAGCAATCTTTGTACCATAATGAATCATTTTTCCAGCTAAATGTATCATATGTACAAGGATATTGCTGCAAATTTTGAATGAGTGTCCACACTTCTTCGTCATTCTTCCATTCATCCCTTGCTTCAGTTATCCAATCTGATTGGATAATAGAAATGGCACAAAGAAATGCTTCCACATCATCATCCTTTCTTGAGAGTGCATCTGCAACAAAATTTTGCCTCCCTTTTTTGTATATGGTTTCAAAGTCATAGCCCAACATCTTTGTGACCCATTTTTGTTGTTCTTTTAAAGATAATATTTGTTCCAACAATTATTTAAGACCATCATGATATGTTTTTACCTTGAAGTGGCTTCCCATTAGATAATTTCACCATTGCTTTAGTGCATGTAGTATTTCCAACATTTCCTTCTCATAAATAGGTTTGTGTAAATACTTTCCTTTGATTGGAAAACTTTCAAACGAAATGGGTCTTACTTCTTGCATTAAAACAAAACCAATTCCATTTCTTGAGGCGTCACATTCCACAATAAAGGTTTTTGTGATGTATGGTGTAGCTAAGACTCCTTCTTGGCACATTGCCTCTTTAAGGTGTTCAAAGGCCTTAGTTGCTTCTAGAGTCCAATAAAATGCATTTTTCTTCAATAATGTTGTTAGAGGTGTTGATATTCTCCCATAATTCTTAACAAATTTGAGATAATACCCTGTCAACCCAAGAAATCCTCGCAGATGCTTTATGGTTGTGTGGATTTTCCACTCCTTAATAGATTCAATTTTGTTAGGGTCTACCTTAACACCCTCATGAGATACAATATGACCCGGATATTCCACCTCTTATTCTCCAAAGAAACATTTGGAGGTTTTTTCATATAATTGTTTCTCCTCCAATAGTTTTAGCGCTTTATCAACATGTTGAACATGATCCTTCCGAGACTTGTTGTATATTAGTATATCATCACAAAATACTAACACAATTTTTCTAAGGAAAGGTTTGAAAATGGAATTAATCAAACCTTGAAATGTAGAAGGTGCATTGGTAAGGCCAAAAGGCATGACCAAAAATTCATAATGACCCTCATGAGTTCTTAATGTTGTTTTCAGAATGTCCTCTATCTTCATTCTAGTTTGATGATATCCTAAACGAATATCCAACTTGGTGAAGTAAATTTATCCATGCAATTCATCCAATAATTCATCAATGATAGGAATGGGAAATTTATCTTTAATAGTGAGCTTGTTTAGCTCACTATAATATGGACACATGTGTCGTGATCCATCCTTCTTGTGCACCAATACTACTGGAGCAAAAAAATAACTTTGACTAGGTTGAATTATACCGACCTCTAGCATTTTTGCAACCATACGTTCAATTTCACTCTTTTGGGAATAGGGATATATGTAAGGCCTGACGTTTGGAGGAACAATTCCTGAAAATAAATGAATAGCATGATCATGATCATGAATATGTGGGAGGCCTTTGGGAGTCTCAAATATCTTAGAATGGTTTTCCAAGAATTTTTGGAGATCTAGAGAAATATATGATTTTGATGTTTTAACCTGTAGTGAGAATAATTATGCAATTATGCCCTGTTTTTCTTTATTTAGAATCTTTGTAATTCCATCAGAGCTTATTATCTTTCATGTTTTCCCTACGATACTCGATAATTCAACTTCCTTTCCTTACCAAAAAAAATTCAAGAAAAAATCTTGAAGATTAAAAGTGATCGTACCCAAATATTGTAACCATTGGAATCCTAGTACAACATCAGCACCACCCATTGAAATGGAAAGAATTGGACTATTCAATACATATTCCCCCATGATTAGCTTGATATTATGGCACTTTATATAGCAATTTATAGTTCCTCCATTTTCAACCATCACTTGACACTATGGTGCTAGATATATGAAGCAATTCAATTCCTTGGCTATCTTACAATGAATAAACTTATGGGTACTACCTGAATCAATAAACACTATTACCTTTTTCTTCTTGATATGTCCTTCTATATGGATATTTTGAGGAGTGGTAATTCATGCCAATGCATACAAGATATGGTATGATTCATTTATGGTCTGGTCATTTTTCATTCTCTTGATGTTAAGTGTCTAGGTAGACTCCCTACTGGTAGATAATTTTCCACATCTGCATACCATGGTGTTTTTACTGCTACAGCAAACAGATGTTCGTCAGGGAATTGATCATCAAATTTTAGCATGTCTTTTGTCTTGGGGACCCTGGACAGGAAGTCTGCAACCATGTTTTCCTCCCCCGGAAGGTCTTTGATTGTTATATGGAGTTCCTGCAACAATAGTAACCAACGAGTTATTCTCCCATTCGTGATTGGTTTATTAGCTAAATATCTAATAGCAGATTGGTCAGTATACAGGAACACTTGATAACCAGTTATATAGTGCCTGAATTTATTGATAGCATAAATGACAGCTAGGAACTCCTTTTCGGTCACAGCATAATTTAATTCGGTAGGAGTAAGGTTTTTGCTGATATAATAAATAGCATAAGGTTTTTGGTCCTCTTCTTGGCCAAGGACTGCTCCTATTGTTGTATCAGATGCATCTGAAGAGATGTGAAAGGGCAGTTTCCAATTAGGACCTCGCAGGATTGGTTTTGTTGAGACCAGTCTCTTCAAGTCTGTAAAAGCGGTGTCACATTTGTCAGTCCAATGGAATTCAACATTTCCAATCAATGCATACAGAGTGCAGCTATTTGTGAGAATTTTTTTATAAATCTGCGGTAATATCCTACATATCCTAGAAAAATGCGCACCTTTGTCTGTGTACAAGGTGTGGCTAACAGAAGGATTACCTCTACCTTAGCTGGATCTACCTGTATTCCAGTTGCAGAAATGTAGTGACCTAGGATTACCCCCTCAGTCATCATCATGTAGCATTTTTTGTTGCTTAGACATAATCTAGTAGCAATACATCGTTCTAACACTTTTTCTAGCATTTCTAGAGCTTGATCAAAGTCTTCCCCATAGGGTGTGAAATCATCCATATAGATTTCAAGCCCTTCGTTTATTAAGTCAGAAAAAATGGTAATTATGGCTCTCTAAAATGTTGTTGGGACATTACATAATCCAAACGGTAAAACTCTATAAGAAAAAGTGCCCCACGGGCAGGTAAAGGTTGTCTTATATTGGTCTTCGGGAGCTATTTGGATTTGATTGTAGCCACTGAATCCATCAAGAAAGGAGAAGAATCGTTTCCCAGCCAATGTATCAAGGGTTTGGTCAATGAAGGGGAGGGGGAAATGGTCTTTTTGCATTTCCTTATTTAATTCTCTGTAATCTACGCAGATTTTCCACTTCCCATTATTTTTAGGGACAGCTACCAGAGGGGAGACCCATTTGTTGTCTGATATAGGATAAATGAAATTTACATCTAAAATTTTTTGCAGGTCCTCTTTTACAATATCTTTTAAGTGCAGGTTTAATCTTCGTTGAGGTTGTCTAACAGGGTGTGTTTCCCTATCGGTATAGATGTGGTGTGTGCATAGTTGTGGGTCTAAACCCTTCATGTCTTGGTAGTCCCACGCAAATTCCCCTTGGTGCTTCCGAAGGACTTTTATGAGTTTTTATTTTTGGTCGTCATCCAAATTGCCATTAATATTCAGAACCTTTCCTGGCTCGATCTCAATAGGTATGTTGTTATGAATAGTGGTTGTGGAGATATGTTGAGTCTCGAAGTCTGTCACAGGATCCTCTTGAACTTCATGTTCGAGGACTATTTTCAACATCTAGAATTTTAGATTTCTAGGCATGGGTGACTGATTCATAAAATTATTGATTACATCATATTCAGTTTGATCCTTGAATTCGAGAGCTTCTACTAGTGTCAGAGGTGGATGGATGTTTTTCTCCCAATATGTATCTGGATGTTTGTGAATTTTTACCATGGGTAAGCTTGGTTTGGCAAGAAGATAGATAATGATATTTTTTATAGAATCTCCTCTAGTGATATTCATGCTACCTGTTCGGCAGCCTATGTAAGCATCTACTGTGACCAGCCAAGGTCGCCCAAGAATCAATGGGTGCCCTTCCATCCTATTTTTTGAATTAATGACTAAAAAATCAGCTGGGTATTCCCATGAGTCCAAAGAGACCATGATGTCTTGTACTATTCCTTCTGGTCTGATAACAGACCTGTCAACCAGTTCTAGAAGTGTGACCATAGGTTCTAATGCTGATATGCCCAGTTTTTCGCAAGCTCTAGTAGTTAGGATGTTAATGGCTGCCCCCAGGTGGACCAATGTGTTTGGAAATGAGTGGCTAGATATTTGCACAGCTACAATGGGGTTTCCCAGGTCTTCATATTTCACATGTGATTCCCTACCTAGCAACAATTCAGATAGCGTTCCTACCACATGGACAGTGGGTGCAGCCCTTGTTTTCTTGACTTGTTTTTTTCCACATAATTCTTTGATTGTATTTGCATATATGGGAATGTCTTGGATGGCCTAGAGAAGAGGAATTTTGACACAAAGGTTTCTTAATTCCCCCAGGATGTCAAAATATGGAGCGATCATAGGCCTGGGTAGAGTTAATCTTTCAAGAAATGGAGGCAGAGTCACCCTAAGTTCTCCAAGTATTTATTGATCAATTGTTTCCTTATCTTTACATGTTTTGGTTATGTTCATTAGGCTAGGTTCTGTTGAGGTTTCAATTCGGGACTGAGGTGGAGTTGTGGCTTCTATAGGTAAGATGGTACGTCCTGACCTTAGTCTCAATTCGTTACACTATTTCTGTTCAGCATTGGGTTTTGGATTTTCTATGATCTGAATTAGTTGAACCGGTCTGTTATTAGGATTAGGATTGGGTTGAGCTGGCAATTGAGGGCGTATGGCAGGCTGCTGGTTAGGCTAAGCTGGGTAGGGAGCTGGCAACATAGGTTGATTTTAGATCCCTGCTCCTATCGGCAGATTGGTCATTCCCATGGGTTGCTACCAATTCCAATTGGTGTTTTGAGTAGGGGGGTTTGGCCACTGGATTTGATACAGGACATTTTGCAAATAAGGGGGAGAGCAAGGAAATTTTGGCCAATTATTCCCTGATGAAGGTTGTGTAGGCCAGGGTGGCATAGGAAACACCTGGTTTGGCCAGGTAGGGAAGGGGTTTTGATTCTTCCAAGCTGTTACAGGATTTTGTTAGCTAAATTGCAGTGAAGGAAATAATTGAGGTAGGTCTTGTGGTATGCCAGGTCGTGCTTTCCATTGCCGACATTGATTCATTAAGTAGACTGCTTTGTCTCTTCCTCTTCTTCCTTGTAGACTTCTTTCAGCCTGGGAAGTGAAGGACACTGGTCCGTGGTATGATCCTCAGGGTAGATAGTACAAGTCTGAACCATGTCTAAAGGACATTCCCTCTGGTTGTGCTTCTTCCGACATCTTAGGCAAAGATGGCCAGGTTTTTTTCTGCTATAGATTGTTTCTGTTTGGCTTGTAAAATGTCAAGTTGTGTTGTCAAGGTACCCAGGATGTCAGTTTTGGAATTTTCTAACAGATTTCCAAATTCTGCTTTGGTTACATTACCTTTGGTCTGCTTAAGGTCTTTCTTCGTAGAATCACACCCAACTGGCCTATTGCGTGAGCTACCCCGAGAGAATCTAATACGTAGGGAAATAATCTCGTTGTATTCTTCCTGGTAAATATCTCTCTTCCCCATTATGTTAAGCATCTCAACCCATTGTTCCTTCATCCCTTTAAGCATCGTGGCTTTTAAAATGTCCTTGGATAGCATGGTATATGGGGATCTTTGTAAATAGTATTGAAATATTTCTATGTATTATTCTAATGTTTCATTGTCTTTTGCAGACATTATGAAGATTTCATCTTTTAGATCTCGGGTTTGGCAATAGTCTTGGTATTTGGTAAGAAAAATGTTCTTCATTTGGTCCTAGTTATTCATATTTCCCCCACCTAATCCCATGAACCAGCATAGCGCAGTTCCTTTTAAGGTAGAGGGAAATAGTTTTAATTTCTAGGGATCAGTGATGTAGTCATATCCTCTGCATAAGACATCAAATTCAAAGAGGAATGCATCAGGATCTGCCGTGGTTAATCCATGAAAGGTGGGAATGTTGTGCAATGTGATGGCTTTCATAGGGGCATTGGCAGCATGATCAACAATAGGGTATTCTAATGTTGATGTCTGCCTTTGATTCTGATTTTGATTATTTTCCATCTGATCAAAGAGGTGCCATAAATCTTCAGGAATTTCTTGATCTGGAGGAGTGATTCTAATGGGCTTGGGAGGCAAATGCGGTGGGGGTTTTACAACACTTCCCTGATCTGGGATCCTGAGTACTTATGTTTCAATCACTCCTTCAAGGGACTTAGGTTCTGATATTTCTATGTGAATTCCTCCACTAGTTTCTCTCCCCCCCCTTCTTGTAGGTTGCAAGAGCCTCCCTCTTTTGAAAGGTCAGTGCCTATATGATCGGCAGTCTACAGGCTTCACTCAGACCCCTCTATATTGCAGTGAATCTCAGTGTAGGCTACATATGGTGAGGCTGCCGCCTGAGGGAGTGTATTAGGACTTTGAATGGAAACATGTATGGATCCTGTAGATGCCTGAGATTCAGCTTTCTTAATGATTTCGTCTATATATGTTGTTCTTCCAAGGATCACCGGTCCTTTGGATTGTGAGGATGCTTGTGAATGATTTCCGATTGTTTCTATCTTTTTCTTCCTAGACATAAAACAAAAGCACATATCTTACGGTTCTTTGCATGACTTGCTGGTAAGCGGGATAGAGGGAAAGCATGTTTCTTGGTGGTACGCAGGTTCTTACTTCTCGTTTTCAATACCTAATTATTCACAGCAATGGAGAAAGATGAAGGAAGGAGATGACTCTTAACACTCTCCTCGGCAATGGTGAAAAAATTTTGGGCTCACAGAGATGGCTTATTACAGACAACTCTAGTGCTTTCTCATTTAATTATCAACTCGGGGTAAGTATTCTTATTTCAAGAGTGTTGGCACAATATATGTGAGTGAGATTGTCTAATAGTTACTCCTTATTTCTTATGAGGAAGAATTTTCTAGCCTCCTAAGTTCGTTGATCCTAACGGGGGGTAGCTTGGATTGATTCTTAACCTAAGACTAAACAGTAGGATTGAGCAGCTATCTAATTGAATTAAACAAAAATCTAAATGAACTGAACAACAATCTAGATGAATCAAACAAAAATTGAATTGAATTAAACAGCAGCCTAAATAAATCAAACAGCGATGGAATTAATTTGAACAGCATTCTAACTAAACTGAACAGCAATGAAATCGAATTGAACAGCAGTATAACTAACCAAACAACAATGAAATCGAATTGAACAGTAGTCGAACTAAACTAAACAGCAATGAAATCGAATTGAACAGCAGTCTAACTAAACTAAACAGCAATGGAACAACAGTATAATTGAAGCAATCTAAATGAATTGTAAAGAAATTACTTATGTAATTTTGCAATGGAATTCTCTTTATGAACTAATTAATCGACATTGATCGATGGTTGAATGCTTCGCTATGCTAAAATATTAATGCAATCGATAAAGACAGATAACATTGAAATCATCTTATTCTACAATCTATAACTCAATTGTAATGATATTGGAAGAACTGGAACCATCTGTTGGTGATGAAGCATTTTTATAAGCATACGATTTCTATTATCCTAGTTCAAGAACATGATTGCTAACAATCCTAAAGAAAGAGAAACTGTAACTTTATTGAATGGAAATATACTTTACAATTGCATCAGATATTTAAGCATTGTTTCTGCAACTACACAGAGTATGAGAATTTTCAAGGAACTTCCAGGGGTTGGGCCCAGACCACCAGAAGCTCTAGTGCAGTAAAAACTTTAAAAGATTATTGTTCAAGGCTCTATATTACATCCAGTGATGTTACAAAAATACAATTAGACAGGTTGGTTATGATGCATTGATTGCAGAATGAATTTCCTATTCTTTTTCCGACTCCCCTTTCTCGTTCGTCCTTCGTCCTTTTAAAGGCGATTTCAAAAATGAGAAAGCATTTCCCAAATGACAGCTCGTTGCATGTGGCTATCGTTTGAGTTCTTGGGCTCAAATTCATCTGTATACCTTCTAGTAGTCGTTGCGAGTTACCAAGATCTCATATGTTTGCGCCCGTTGGTTAACCTCTGTTTCCTATTGGTCCAGCCACTTTGCCTTCCTGCATCCGGAGATAAGAGAAGTCAATTTTTTGTTATAAAAACATACTTTTCATCATTAGCCTAGTTGTTCTAATTTTCATAATCTTTTCTCTCTTTATTGTTAATATGAAGAGGAATTCCCCCAAAATTGTAACATAATTTGAAGTAATTACAGGGTGAGAACATACCTTAATTTGGGCCCAACAGTAGGCTTCCTTGTTGCCATAATTTTTCTTTCAATTTTTCTTTCCAACCTGAATGCCTTCTCCAATGAATCAAGTTTCCAAAGTTGAACCTCGTGTTGTATGTTATCCGTTAAATTCCCTATGATTACATCAATCCTATGCTTCTTTAGAATATCATTTACCCTTATATTCAATTTTTGGAATTCCTCGACGTGCTCCACCATTGACCCATTTTGTTTGAGATTTATCAATTAGCTAAATAAGGTGTTGCTCTTTGTATCCTCATAATGTGTTATCATTTCCTCCATAAAAATTAACCAAGTGACAAGTGTTTTATGATAAAAAATCCATCAATACCATACAAACTTGTTTTCATTCTAAATATAAAGTTGCAATGCGTACCTTCTGTGTGTTGTTGCACATTATGGAGATCAAAATATTGCTCCATCTGTAGTATCCATGTTACCGGATCCTTTCCATCAAACTTCCTCACATCGATGAATCCAATGTTTTATTCTATGAAATCATGATTAACCTTTATTTTGATCTCATCATGAGTTTCATCTAATACCTTTTCGCTATTAGGAAGCATTTCTTGTAGCAAATTTGTCAAACCTTCCATGTTTTATTTTAAACCATTCATCAAATATTCCATGTCTGATTTTAAATCATTCTTCAAACCATCCATATTAGCTTCCATTTCATTTTTGTTTACTCTTTGCGAGAGTGAAATTTGTTGTACTTGGTCTCGTAATTTTGATATATCATGTTGCATTTCTTCCTCTTATTCATGTGTCATAGTAGATATTTCTGATTGCTTACTAGGTGTTTCCATTTTCTTTCTTAGATTAATTTTGGAATCAAACAATTATATGTATGCTTCAATATGCCCCTTGAATCACTTCAAACTGATTTTTCAAAAAAAACTTATGCAATTTTTTTAAAAAAATACACATATTTTTCTTGCTTTGTAGGAGCTCGATATTTAATCTGGTGTATCTCTATAATTTCGAATCTAAAAGGTCTGAAATTTTGTCTTTTGGTAGCCCTCTAAGTATTATTTTCAACCCTACAAGTCAGACTGAGATTAGAGTCTTCAAGAAAAATTTATGCATGATTTCCCACAATGACCTGATTATAGACTAGTTCAGTAGAGTGAACTTGTATGGAGTGCCATGTGTAATTGTTTCAACCTTTGGCCCTTAAATTGCTACACAAAAAACTACAGTCCATGCAATTTTAGCCACTTTTTATAGAATTCAAATTTGATTCCTAAAAAAAAGTTATGACAATATTCCCTACGTCACTTGTTTGAGACTGAATTTTGGATCCAACAAAAACCCTAACTTCCCTGCATCATATCTCTAAAAATATAGTGAACCAATATCTGAAATTTTTATACAAAGTTCGCCAATATTTCGGCTCCACGTGGTCGAAATTTCAGCATCCGAAGCCTCATAGAAAAAATTTTATAGCAAAAATTCCAATATGTTATGTTTGAAGAAATGAAACCTAGAATCCAAAGCTCTGATACCGAATGTTATGCAACTAGCTCACAAAATATAAGAAAAGATAGATAAACAAATTAAAAATTAGACTCTTATAAGGGGAAACCTCCTTTACATTACATAAATGAATAATTCTTGGATGATTCAAATGAAAAAACCTCCTTTCTATATATAGGAGTCTAAGGGGTCACAATATAATCAGAGCCTACATAATAATAATAATGTAAGGGCACGACAATAACAATAGTGGGATTCTATGGGACACAATAATAAAAATATGGGGACTACATGGGCACAACAATAATAATAAATGGGATACAATAATAAAAACAATAAGGGGAAACACTAGTATTATAGGGACCTAACATCATTCCTAACTGGGTAGCATCTCGCTTGGTAGAAAGTCAAAAAATAGTGGAAGAAATGGCGACAGAGGAGACAACTACATATGAATAAAATTAATTAACCATGAATAACAGCAAATATGACAAAGTTGGAATAAATTTACAAATTAAAAAAGTGTGTGTTAAGAATAAAAAGGTAACAAAAAATGGAGGTCTGAGGTAGATTTATCAGGAACGGGACCTTCTAGACTTCTAAAATTGCATATAACCATAGGGGGTTCCCTTGCTCACTTTGTTACAAATAAATAAATTGAAAACATGTGACTAAAAAGGAAACTGAATGATCTTGGAGAAACTCTAAGTCGCAAACCTTTGTTTATGTCGCCTTTAGCTATTACAACCCTTGAACCAACACCACTAGTCACACCTAGCATACCAAATAGAAGTAAAAAAGAAAATAAGCTATTGAATGGGATCAAAACTTGTGTAATATAAAACATAAATAAGTGACTAAGCATTATTTAAGAAGCATGAGATATACTTTTGTATTTAAGACATCTATCTCAGAGGATTTCTTCTATCATTGATTATTCGCAAAAAGACCTAGAACATGATCAACATTTTGCTAAAAATGATTTAATGTTATTTATTACCAAAATCACTACAATTGGTGTTTTTCAAAAATATTAACAAGGGCTTCCAAGTGGGAAGTGAATAAAGTAGATCAAAAAAGGATGATTTTCTAGAATCGAAATGTTGAATGATGTTATTTCTGAGTGCATAATAATTAATGAGTGGAAAAGCAATGATTTCTTAAGTCAATCAAAGTCATCTAAGATATTGAAGGCTCGTGAATAATTAGAGGCTTCATGTTGATTCCAAAATATATGTTACAAGAATATTTGAAAACATAAAGACCTCATGGGGTAATGAGTTTGACAACCTAAAAAAATTCGATGGAGAGGAGATTGAGAAATATTTAGTTACATTCATTAATAATAATGAAGACCATGTGTTAGTTATTGGAAAGTTACACTCATATTCAAAAGAAATTGAAGAAGAAATATTTGCATCGAGGCTAAAACAAGATATAATCGTTTTGCCTATGAAGGATTATATTGAAGAATGGCTTAGAATATTATTGAATGAAATTTTTAATCACGAGTAATTTCCCAATAGTTACATTAAAAAACATAAGAATCCAATAAATACTCTGGCATCTAATGTTTCCAAGGGAGAGGATTCATTCCACTAGTCATCCTTTTGTAATATTTTGAGTATTATATATATATATATATATATTATATAGGGTATAAATGAGGTTACATCGGCATATGCTTATGCATTCTTGTGGCACATAGCCCTTCCAAGTTTTCTTCATGTGTGTATATAAAACCTGCTACAGTTGTTATACCACTGCCATGTACAAAAATTAGGCTTCAATGTTAATGCCATGATTTGAAAAAAAATTGACAGTAATGTTTTCCCTAAAAACAGTATAAAAAACAAAGATGCCTTCCAAGATAGTCATAAAAAATATACATATGGTTGAATTGTAGCTTGAGAATTAAAAATATAAACATCTTCAGGGAACTCCCACATATGGTTCCTTAACAGTCATTTTAGCAAAAAATTAAGGAGCCCCATTTTTTAATGAGACCTAAGGGTCAAAAAGAGATTATGTTATGTGGCCTTCTTTAGTTTCAGAGACCGAGCATGATCCTTTGTCCAAATCCATTTCAATTTTTGAGCATTGATTTTCTTCTTCATTTTGTTGCCTGTATATGTGGTCAAAGGAAATATATGAGAAATATGAGATATTTTGGCTATAACGGCCTCAGGTTATACTTCATGTAATAAAGGTTAATAAAGGCAAAATAAGACCAAGGTCATGGGACACATATTCCAAGTTGATTTTTTGGAAAAGCACTATAGTGGGCATCACTTTGGGTTTATTAATGGATATGGAAATTGTAAAAGGAAAAGAGGCATTAATTGGAATTTATTTATGAAAATCAAGGAAAATAAGAGAAAATGGAGGTGAAGAGACACAAATTTGCATGTTGAGGAAATTAGAAGGAAAATTAAGAAAAATGAAGAAAAAAGGAGACATCAATAATAAAAATGCTTCAGAGAATCAGTTCATAATTTTTTGTTAGCTTATATTTTGTCACTTTTAGCTTGGGCCAAGTGAGAAAGAGAGAGAGAGCACCAAGATGAGAAAGAAAACAAGCAAGAAAATGAAGGAAAAGGAAAGCAAAGGATAAGCAAGGAGAAGGTTGGATTAGCAACTTCAGCATGCAGATTTTGAAGGTAACAGGTTGCATGTGTGATTTCCTAGCTGAGTTGTGAAAGCATGGTACATGCATTTATTTATTTGGTTCATTTGTTGTGATTGGAATGGATTATATTAGGTTTGACAATGGTTTCAGCCTTGCCTTTACATTTCCTAGATAACCATGGTGTGATGGGATTCATTTCTTGGTTAGGTTTTGGAACTGGGTGAGGTGGTCTCAAGAAAATTTCTAAGGTTTGGGGGTGGAAGTGGTTTTCTCCGAGAATCCCTTGATAGCTAGGTGGAGACAAGAAAATTCCTCAAGGTACAGTAAATAAATTTTGAGGAATCCAAGCTTGGTTTGGTTTTGTGATCTTGGGGCCTATTTAGGTGAGATCATGGTAATTTGAGGGTGGAGGTGGTTAAAAATTTGGACTCCATTGGTTTTTTATGTCTTGGTTTATCCCATGATATCCCACATTCATGCTTGTAATATGGCATGGGGGTGATTAGTTGAAAGTAAGATTTGGTTTAGCTCAATCTATGGTTGAGTGGTACGTGGAAGTACCTGACTTGGTTAGCTTTTGCATATGTTAATGAGAGTTATTTTCCTATTGTAATCAATGAGAAATTGTGATTGTTATTATGTTGATTTGATTGCAGCTATATCATGGTTAATATTATGGTTATATGTTGGTTATAAGCATGGTTTATGATGTAATCTAGTAATGGTTCTTGTTATGATTTTATAAGTTAATGAATGGTTGATGAATGCATGGACTAGCTAGTGTGGTTGCAACTACTTGAGAGGGAATTAGACCTTCTCGGTGATTTTCAGACGAAGTTCAAACCTTTATACTCAGATATGAATTCATGACTTATATATTACATGTTTACCATATGCTTGACGAAATGTCTAGTATGTTCTAGTCAGTATAGGTCAAGTTCTGAATTCAAGTTATGAGAAATATGTTTCTGGAAAGTTATAAGAAGTTCTAGGTAGTGGTCTGGAGAATATCCTAGAAAATTGGCTTGGATCTCAGGACTGCAGGCACAAAAATGGGGATCTGAAGTCATAATCGCATGGAACAAGACTTTTGAGTGTGGTTGGAGGCTCACAACCACATGCAAGCAGTGTTAAGGGTGTGGTTATAGGTCTTGGTTAGAGAAAAAAGGGTTCCATCTCAAGGATTGGTCACTTGGGGTAGTTTTTCAGCCTCTGAGTGATCTGTGGTTCCTAGGGAATGTCGATAAGTCTCAGTTGTAGGCCCCACTTACTTAATTGTAACTAGGAGGTCGAGTAATGTCATAGTGGCGCTCCGCTTCACACTTACCAATAGGGCTTGTGAAAGAGGTTAAATGTGGGGTGGCATGTTGAAAATTGGTATTATAACATCCAGGTTCAAATACTTGGACTGAATGAGTGGAATGTGATTGTTATTCATGCATGTCAGTCATATGCACGCATTGTAGTGGCTATGGTTGTCATTTATATAGATGGTATTATAGTTTATGGTATCATGTATGATGTTGATATGTCGGTGTCATTATGTGTATATACATGTATGTTGTGCTAATATGCACTAATTTGTGCAGACGAGATAGCCTCCCCTGAACTTCACTAAGGTATGTTTGATTATGTTTATATTTGGTTTATCTCACATGGTATGTTTGCAGGAAGAAGAAAATTAGAGATGACAAGAAAAATGGTGGATTACAATTCACATGACTCTCATTATATATTAGTTGAGAAACATGAGCAAGATTATTCTCCTGACATAGTAGACACCTTGAATGTTGAAGTTTGCAACAAGAAACAGTGAAATTGGCATATAGAAACAACATCCTTGATCCTAGTGAAAATTAAGCACCTACACTAGGTGGGGCCCACACAGGCTATTTTTGGGTGTATGTCTATTTATAGATGTATGTGAAAAATCTATTTATAGAATGCATGTATATTTATAGATGCATGTCTACTATTATTATCCCTTAATATAGATGGACAATAAACTATAATCTATTCTCAATGTGGACTTGGAAATAGTTAACTGAAGTGGAAAATTAGTTAGCTAAGTGAATTTCGAGTTAAGAGGTTGGTTGGTGGGACATGCAAGTTGACTTGAGTTGTAACAGAGTGATTCTAGTTGTAACAGAGTTGGAAGTGCGGTGGTGCATTAGTTAATGCAAGTTGTAAATCAGTTTAACTCAGTTAAGTGAGTTAAAGTCAATTGTGCTAGTTGTAACTGAAAATACACTAGTGAGAGATCAAGTGAATTAATTATTAATTAATTCACAATCAGTGGTCTTACATGCAACTGATGTTTTTACTATTATTAGTTGCATGCATGTCAGATCCAGTGGAGACCTAGTTGAGTTCTAGGTGAAAGGGAAGTAAATTACCAGTTGTGACATTATCTGGTTGCACACATGCAACCACACACACATTGGATGTTCCCATGATATTTATGTATTCAATGAAGGCAAGTAATCAATCATTCAATATTATTTAGCATCAGGGATTTCGCAGTGGACGCAGGCTATCTGGAGACAGTAAATTGGCTAAGGAACTTGCCAATTTTTGTTTGAAAGTGTGAGACAGTTAGCTCGTGTATTGAGAGATCTTCGATTGGAGCTTTGTATGTAATTGTTTCATTATCCATGATATAATATACAATAGAATATAGTGGGGTTTTTAGCTATAAGCTTTCCCGAGAAATTATACGTATTTGTGTGATTGATTTTTATTATATGTCTTATGGTATTCAGATTGTGTTTTTAATTCCGCAAAATATTTGTAGAAGAAATTCAGTATTTAATTTTAGTACATTGTTAGATCAGATTGAATCCATGATATACATGCTTGCGTTATAATTTATACATAGTATCAGAGCACAAGAAATCACAATTGTGAAGAAGAAGTTGAGTTTGTGACTGGATAGAATTCAAATTTGCAAAAAGACTTTCTTGGTGATACAACTGATTCAGGATCGAAACGACTTTCAATGGCTTGAGGTTGGAGTATGCACTTGAGGGCAGATCAAACTATATTGCTTGGAAGGACATGATGGAGACAATACTCGAAGAAAATGGCTTGAAGGAATTCATTGACAATGATGTTCCTAAACCTGCTGTGACAGATGCTGAAAATCTTGATGCATGGAAAAGGAAAGTGGAAAAGGCGAGGAGGATTTTGTTGGAGGGAGTATGAGACCAAATTGTCTCAAGCCTCCATGGGAAATCCACACCATATGATATGTGGAAGGCTCTAATGGATCTATTCCAAAGCAGCAACGACCATAGGAAATTGGCGCTCAAATATAAACTCGGGAATATAAAGATGGAAAAGAACGACACTATTCTGGTATGCTTAAAAAAGTTTGTCCAATGTCAGGATGAACTTGGGAGTGTAGGAATAACTGTCGTTGATGATGATTTGGTGAGTTTGGATCTCCTAGGACTTCTTAAGAGTTGGCACGGTTATGAAGACTCTGTCAACAGATGGGAAAAAATTTCGAATTGGGAACGACTATGGTTGGATCTAGTGTAGGAGGAGTTTGGGCGGAACACCAAAGATGGCTCTTCATCAAAGCATGATGATAAAGAGGATTGTGCTTTGGCTTCCAAGGCGAAGAAGGGGAAGGGGAAGAAACTCCATTCTAAATCTGAGGCCGATGAAGATGGAAAGGAGCACAACATGTCCAAAGTGAAGTGTTTTCACTGTCACGAGCATGGACATATTGCCACAAATTGTCCACAAAAGAAGAATAACAAGAAGGTTGTTGGAGCTACAACTGGTGAGGCCCTTGCCTCACAATTTGAGCTTGACTTCTCACTTATTTCATGCATGGTATCAAGTGCAATGAGTTCGATGTGGTACTTGGATAGTGGTGCATCTTTCCACATGACAGGAGACAGAGAAATTTTCGGTAGCTTGGAGAAGAGGGACCTCTAGATGCATTTCGAAATGGGTGATGACAAAAGGTATAGTTCTACCGAGATTGGTACTGTTACTTTCCAAAGGAAGTCAGGTAAGCCCTTCTTTTTAAAAGATGTAATGCATGTACCAGGCTTAATGAAAAATTTAGTTTCAGTTGCAATATTGGAAGATAAAGGCTATGATGTGGTCTTTAGTGAAGGTAAAGCCTTCCTTCAGCATAAAGCCACAAAGAAAGTCAAGAAGATTGGGGTTCGTGTGAAGAATCTCTATATAATTTATGTAGATGTGATTTCTATAGAGCTTCCAACCATGGGGAAGTGAGATAAATCCATGCAATTGACCCTTGAGAGGGAGCTAGATTTGCAAGCAGGTAAGAGTGAACCTCAAGATGTGGAGCAGCCACATGCAGAGGATCATGGAGTGGGAGTAACCACTCATGCAGAGAAATTTCGAGCCAGATGGGCAGAGGGAGTGCATGCAGCTATACCACCAAGTGAGAGGTAGGGCGACATGAATGAATAATCCCAAGAAGAAATTTTGGGCAGGATTCATTGAGATGGTGTGGATCTCGTGAATCGAACCTAGCTACAAGGAGCCCACAGAGCAGCAATAGCAAGATCAATTGGATTGATGCAGTTAGATGTCATGAGGACATGAAATAAAAGTAACAGTGTCGGATACTGGAGCGCAGATCAGAGTTGGCAGCAAGTGCAGAGTGCATGGATGTAGGTGTCAGCAGCACAGTGGTTCTTGAAGACATGTGCAGTAGCTAGTAGAAGTTAGAAGACTTTGATGATAGATGAATTATACTGATTCAATTTTTTGGAGGCTATTCAGTTTTGGAAGTGTTGCATGCAAAGGTTTCATGTACGAGAAACACTAGAGAAGTGTTGCATGCAAAGTTTTCATGGCGCATGCATGGAGTTGCATGTCGCATGCATGGAGTTGCACGTCGCATGCATGGAGTTGCATGTCGCATTCAAGGACATTCCTTTCTTGTTGAGAGGAGTGTTGAAGTTTACAACAAGAAACAGTGAAATTGGCATCCGGAAACAACATCCTTGATCCTAGTGAAAATTAAGCACCTACACTAGGTGGCTATTTTTGGGTGTATGTCTATTTATAGGTGTATGTACATAATTTATTTATAGAATGCATGTCTATTTATATATGCATGTCTACTATTATTATCCCTTAATATAGGTGGACAATAAACTGTAATATGTTCTCAATGTGGACATGGAAATAGTTAACTGAAGTGGAAAATCAGTTAGCTAGGTGAATTTCGAGTTAAGTGTTTGGTTGGTGGGACATGCAGGTTGACTTGATTTGTAAAAGAGTGATTCTAGTCGTAACAAAGTTGAAAGTGCAGTGGTGCATTAGTTAATGCAAGTTGTAAATTAGTTTAACTTAGTTAAGTGAGTTAAAGTCAGTTTTTCTAGTTGCAACTGAAGATACACTAGTGAGATATCAAGTGAATTAAATATTATTAATTCACAAGTAGTGATCTCACATGCAACTAATGTTTTTACTATTATTAATTGCATGCATGTCAGATCCAGTGGAAACCCAATTTATTTCTAGGTGAAAGGGAAGTAAATTATCAGTTGTGACATTATCCGGTTGTACACATGAAACCACACACACATTGGATGTGCCCATGATATTTACGCATTCAAGGAAGGCAAGGCATCCATTATTTAGGGTACTTTACCATCAGGGATTGCGCAGTGGAAGCAGGTTGTCTGGAGACAGTAAATTGAGCAAGGGATTTGCCAATTTTTGTATGACAGTGTGAGACAATTAGCTCATGTATTGAGAGCTCTTGGATTGGAGATTTTTATGTAATTGTTTCATGATCCATGATATAATATACAATAGAAGATAGTGGGGATTTTAGTTATAATATTTCCCCGGGAAATTATCTGTGTTATGTGTGATTGATCTTTCTTCATGATATTGTAATTGGTGATTGTGTTTTAAATTCCGCAAAGATTTGTAGAAGTGATTTTGTATTTAACAGTAGCATATTGTTATATCAAGAGAATCTTGGATATACATGCATATTGTATAATTTCTACATTGAGAATTATGAAGGTAGATATCAGTAGTTGTAAGGAGGATAATGACTAGATAATTCACTCACAGGTAAGGCTTGTTAGGGATAAAGAAAAGAAATTCACTATAAGGAAAAGACCCTCTAGAAGAGGTTATAAAGGAGGTTTTTTAGTGTTATAAAATTGGCCAAAATTGTCAAAAAAACATATGCTACCACATCCATTTCTAGGAACGGAGGTTTTGGCGGAGCTTTTAACAAAAATTCAACACAACTAAAAAAAAATGGGTAGCTGGAGGTTATTACGGATGTTTTTTCATCGATGCGCTACTCTGGCTTTAACGCACCGGTGCGTACATGTAGAAAGCGCCCCGGGGCGGTCAAAGGAGAATGCACCGGGCCGTTAGGTATAAAACATCACTGGGCATAGTGTTGGTAATACAATGCATGAGGTCGTTCTAATTGGTCTTGGGATTTGAGTGGTGCCCATAGGTCATATCAACGCACCGGTGCATATATCTTTATGATGCACTGGTGTGCCATATCACAGAAAGACACCGAGATTTATAATTGGTATCGGTATTCGTGTGGTGCACATGGATTGTAGAAATGCACTGGTGCTTATAGATACATAAATGCCCCAATACGCAGTACCACACAATTGCACCGATATTTATAACTGGTATCGATATTTGTACGGTGCCCATAGATCATAAACGTATCGGTGCGTATAAACACTGGTGCATATTGGCACCAGTGCGTATAGACACATAAACGCATCGGTTGACAGTAAAATGACATGCACCGGTTTTCATTTTGTTTTTTTTAGAAACATCGACCTGTGACAGTCCAATTATTGTGATTGTTTTAAATTCATTATTCATCAAAAGTCGACACATCTTATAACAATATTCATATTAATTACATTTTTATTAATGCATTTGAATGTGTCTTTTGGATTAATTTGTTATATCATATCAGAATTATTGTGGTTTTTTAAAATTCATTATTCATCAAAAGTCGACACATATATATCTTATAACAATATTCATATGAATTAAATTTTTATTAGTGCATTTGAGAATGACAATGGAGAACGCAATAGCAACAATGGAGAATGCAATAGAATAAATTAAAACATATTTTATGATTATATATATAATATATATGAATAAGACAGTATTTATCATACAAAATGGGGCAGTTATGTTAGGATATTCCAACACATAGGAAATAGTTAAGAATAACTTAGTCTAGTGTAGATTTAGGTAAAGTGTGTTTCTTTACCATGTATATTTGTAACTTATAATCCAACGGTCACGATTTGCAGTGATCCGACGGTTATATCTCACCTCGGTACTAACGACACTTGATCCGTGGATTAACACCTGATTAGTCCATGATCTCTATTTAAAGAGCATGGAGGGTATTTTGTCCGGTAACCGTTTATGAGAGAAACATATGTAACTTTTATTTTTATATTAATAAATTCCCTGAAGTGGCCACGTTTGCTCAGGTCGTTGATTGTTTCCCTCTTTGAGGGTTTTAACAATGTGATTATACTGATGTATTGATTTATGATCTGTTTGTGAGCGGTGACCTTTGGTTCTTGATCTACGAAACTTACCCTATAAATTCTTACATGGTATCAGAGCTATTTTGAGGGCCGCATCTGTTGTTGATGAAAATCCGAAGCCGGTTTGACTGCATGTGAATGTCGTTTTGTAGATATACTATTTCTGAACATTTTTGGGCTTGGAGAAATGCTTGGTTGTGTCTGGAGCATCTGTTACAGTGGAACGCCTTTCGTTTCATATGAAAAGGTTTCCGGCTGCCCAAGTTATGACAGTTTAGATCTAGATGTATAAAGCATATGTTTTGCAGTTATATTTGTTAAAAGTTCTACTTATTTTGGTTCCCTTTTTGTATTTTTGGTTTTTAGGTTTTATTTATTTGTTGGATCTATACCCTCTTCTCTTTTTATGCTCTTTTTTGTGCAATGTGTGATCTCGGCAAATCAGAAACAGGAAAAAGGGATTTTTTTTGCTATGTATTCTCTTTCCCCGCGTCTTTGTGCGATCTCGGGAAATCAAAATAGTGAAAAAAATGATAGTTGTCAGTAAGGCTAACAGAAAATCTAACATTTTTCCGTAAGGCTCTGCATTTATTTTTTTTTGCTCTTTCTTTGTGTTTTTTTTGTGCAGAAAAAGGCACGCACACCGAAGAGTAAAAAAAAACCAAACCCCCTTCCTTCTTTCAAACAATAACGTGATCCTTTTACTATCTCACTTGGTGAGGGGTTATTTTATGAGAACAGAGGTTTTGGGTTCAAGTCTCCTTCTCAAGCCTCTTTTGTAAAAAGTTTTTGTTCAAAGTGGCAGGATTTTTTTTTTATAAAGCCGCACTTCATCCCCTTCCCGTAACTATTCGGCATCTACAACTCAGATTTTTCAAAAGACATAAATTCTTCATCTAAAAGCCGTTTTTTGAGCCTTTTTTTTTTTAAATGGCCTAATTTCTTGAGATCTTTCCATTGGAGTAGTTAATTTCAGCTTTTCTCAGCTTCAGTGTTTTAAAAAAAAAAATGGAAAGTGCATGCCTAATTATTCTTAACAGCACCAATTATTTCCAATGGCTACCTCACATGGTAGATATACTTAGAAGTAAAGGGCTTTATATAATAGCCACAGGACAAGAAAATAAACCTTCCGATGATGATAAAGTTTCTAAATGGGAAAATAAACAAGATCAAGCATGAGGGTTGATAGGAATGTCCATTTCTAAAGATCTTCGATTTCATATCCTTGACATTGACACCCCTGATGAAGCCCTGGAAAAGATAAAAATTGTTTTTGGCATTCAAAATCAAATCAGGTCCCACCAACTTGAAAATGAGTTGCTTACTTTGGACCCCAATAATTTCTCCTCTATTGAAGATTTTTTGTCCAAATTCAAGACCATTCGAATTCTTTTAGAAGGTTGTAAGATCAAAAAGGAAGATGGTAGCCTCATTTATTGCATTCTTGATAAGCTTGGCCATGCATACTTTGTATTTGTTTCTGCCTTCCACTCCACTAGAGAAGCCACAATTTCTTCAGGAACCACCTACAAGAACCCCTCTTTTGATGCCTTTTGTGATTCTTTGATAAGAGAACAAGAAAAAATCTTACACATTGGTCTTATCACTTCTGGAAATGCTTCTAAGAAAGCATTAGCAACCCAACAGAAATCATATCAAAAGAATCACAAGAAGTAGTATCCTAAAAAGTATGGTCCTAAACCAAACAAGGGTCCTAAGAAATTTCAGCCGCAAACTGAAAAATCAAATCACCAAAATGATAAGGCATATAAAAACAAAGGAAATAAGATAGATAGACATTGCAACTTTTGCAATCGTGATGGCCATTTAGAGTCCAAATATTTTAAGAAGATGGAAGCCTTATAAGTAGCAATGAAGAAGCAAAACATCAATTTGGAGCACTCTTCACCTTCATCTTCAGGAATGGCACTTTCTGCTTGTGGTTGTCAAGCATCAAGATCTGGTTATGCATTAAATGTAACTTCCTCTTCTCATTCTCATGAGTGGCTCATTAATTCTGGAGCTTCTTATCACATGGCCAAAAATAAAGCCACGTTTTCTTCTTTAAATTATTGTAACACCAAACATATTTATGTTGGTGATGATAGATATCTTAGTGTTTTAGGATTTGGAACCATTCATCTCGATAATGGTCAGTTTAATGATGTACTATGTGTTCCTACCTTGTCATGCAACCTTCTCTCTATTTATCAAATAACTCATTCAGGTGAAAAGAAAATAGTAGAATTCTCACCTCATGATGTTGTAATCAAGGACCTCAAAGATCCTAAACATATTTTAGCTACTAGCATTGTTGATGATTCCACAAGGTTGTATAATTTTGACAACTTTGGGTCATCATGTATTCCCTCCGTTTTTGTTGCTCATAATGATGAAGTGAGCAAAATTTGGCATGAGCGATTTGGTCACTTAAACTATTGCTCTCTTCAAACTCTATATAAGGAAAATATGGTGATGGGATTTCCTATGGTATCTTGCTGAGATGGTGTTTGCTCCAGATGTGTACTCGGAAAACATCATCGAGATAGTTTTGAAAAACGTTCCTCTTGGCACGCTTCAGCCCCTTTGCAGCTTGTGCACTGTGATTTATGTGGTCCACTTTCTGTTCTTTCTTTCTCTGGTTACAAGTACTTCTTAACTTTCATTGATGATTTTTCCAGACGCACTTGGGTATACTTCTTAAAACTCAAGAGTGAATTTTTTAACATGTTCTTGGCCTTTAAGGCCTTTGTTGAGAAACAATTTGGACATCAAATTCTTAAGTTAAGATCAGACAATGGAGGAGAATATGTTAACAACAAATTTATCAACTTATGCATTGAGCATGGCATTCAATTACAACATACCATTCCATATACTCCACAACAAAATGGTGTAGCTGAAAGGAAGAATTTCACTTTAAAAGAAATGGCTAATTGTATGCTTCAATATAAAGGACTTGGTCTCAATTTTTGGGCAGAAGCCATTAACTGTGCAAATTACATAGTAAATCGCACTCCTACTAAGGTTTTAAAGAATATAACTCCAGAATAAGCTTGGAGCTCAATCAAACCAGATGTAAGTCACTTTTGTGTTTTTGGAAGTGATGCTTGGGCCCATATTCCAAATGCGAAACATAAAGCCTTATAACCTAAGAGTGAAAAATGCATTTTTGTTGGATATTCTGAAGATGTCAAAGGATATAGACTTCTTCAACAAAATCCCAAAAATATAATCATTAGAAGAGATGTAAAATTTGATGAAAATATATCGGCCTGCGAGCCTAGTTCAGCAGGTGTGCCACCTTTGGCCTGTGAGCCTAATTTGGAATATGTGCCACCTCTCTCTCTCTCTTCTATTTTTAATAGCATTCCTTCTAGTTCATATGATGACAGCGAGGATGAAAATCCTCCTCCACCTCTTGAAATTGTTCCTTATACTCCATCGCTTCCAAGATGGGTCCGCTCTACTCGGGATGCAGCAGGTTCTCTTGCAGGTGACCCTGCCAATCGACGACGTACACGTTCTCAATTCAAAAGAGCCTCTTCCTTATTGGGTCAAGTTCTAGAAAAACTTGATCTAGAAACCTTTGAAGAATCCTCTGGTCATCCATCTTGGGATGAAGCTATGAATGAAGAGTATCATTCCTTATTGGGAAACGATACTTGGGATCTTGTTCCTCTTCCAAAAGGAATAAAAATTGTCAGATGTAGATGGGTTTACAAAACAAAGTTTGGACCAAATGGAAAAGTGGATAGACATAAAGCTTGTCTTGTCGCTAAAGTATTTTCACAAGTTGAAGGCATTGACTATACTGAAATCTTCTCCCCCATTGCCAAAATGAATTCTATCCACATTGTTCTTTCCCTTGCTGCCTCCTTTAAATGGGAAGTCCATTAGATGGATGTTAAATCTGCCTTCTTACATGGAGATTTACATGAAGAAATCTAAATGGAACAACCCCCCGACTTTATCCAAAACAACTCTAGCCTTTTTTATCGCCTTAGGAAGTCTCCCTATGGTCTCAAACAAGGTCCTAGGGCTTGGTATGCCAAAATGGATAGATTTATATTAGATAATGGATTTTCTAGGTGTCATTCTAACAACACTGTCTACACCAAGAAAGTGGGTAAGTCCTTCACCATCCTTGTTCTTTATGTTGATGATCTTATCCTTACTGGTAGTGATCCAAACCATATAAAACATGTGAAGTCTAGCCTCAAAAAGAATTTTGAAATGACAGACTTAGGACACTTGCATTATTTCCTTGGTCTTCAATTCTTGCAATCCAACGAAGGCATTACCCTCTCTCAGTCCAACTATGCCTATGATCTTCTAAACCACTTTCACATGGAAGACTGTAAGCTAGCCCCTTCTCCCTTTCAGTCTGGAGTCAAGCTTTTAGTCACTTGTACTACCCCTGAAGTTGATGCTACCTTATATCGTCAACTTGAAGGTAAACTTCTGTATCTAACCCATACCCATCCTGACCTTTCCTTTGTCGTTGGTCTTGTCGCTTGGTTTATGCACCAACCTCATGAAAGTCACTAGAAATCAGCTAAAAGAATACTTCGATATATTCGAGGTACAGTTCAGTTAGGAAATCACTATAGTGCAGGAGCATCTCCATTGTTGATTGGTTTCACTGATTCTGATTGGGCTGGTGATCCTGATGATCGAAAGTCTACTGGAGGATATGTGTTCACTCTTGGTTCAGGACTTATTACATGGTCTTGTAAGAAACAAAGAGCCATCTCTCTTTCTTCAACAAAAGCAGAGTAACGTGGTGCATTTGAAGCCAGTAAGGAAGCCATGTGGCTTCATCATATCCTGTCTGAATTTGGTCTTCATCAGCAGCATCCAACTACACTTTGGTGTGATAATCAGAGTGCCATTAAGCGATGTAAAGATCTAGTTCAGCATCAGCGTATGAAACACATTGAACTCGACATACACTTCATCAGAAAGCGCATTCATGATTGTGTTCTTGAAGTGCAGTATTGTCCAACCAATGATCAAGTAGCCAATATCTTTACAAAGGCTCTCACAGAAGCGAAGTTTACCAAACTTCGATCCATGCTTAGAGTTCAGGAATATTGACATTAAGGGGGGATAGGCTCTAATGCCTCCTTCCTTCTCCTATTGTGTCACTTTTAAGTCCTTCAATCCTATCCCATATTGTTCTTAAGGGGGGATGTTAGGATATTTCGACACATATGAAATAGGCTCCTTTTGTGTCACCTTTGTAAATCCTTCAATCATATCGCAAGTTGTTCTTAAGGGGGGATGTTAGGATATTCCGACACATATGAAATAGTTAAGAATAACTTAGTCTAGTGTAGAGTTAGGTAAAGTGTGTTTCTTTACCATGTACATTTGTAACTTATAATATGACGGTCACGATTTGTAGTGATCTGATGTTTATCTCTCACCTCGATATTAACGACACTTGATACGTGGCTTAACACCCGATTGGTCCATGATCTCTATTTAAATAGCATGGAGGGTCATTTTTCCGATAACTGTTTATGAGAGAAACATATGTAACTTTTCTTTTTATATTAATAAATTGCCTGTAGTTGCCACGTTGGCTCAGGTCATGGACTGTTTCCCTCTTTGAGGGTTTTAACCACATGATTATACTGATGTATTTATTTATGATTTGTTTGTGAGCGGTGGCCTTTGGTTCTTGATCTATGGAAATTACCCTGTAAATTCCTACAAGTTAATATTCGTAACCCTTTATCTTTCAATTGGGACACTATGTCCATTACATTAAACAAAATGTCTGATTTCACAGACATATTTCAAAAAATAAAACGTCTTGCTTTGATATCCAAACATAGTGATCATCATTCTTCTCTTGAATTGTTGTCACTACTAGAGCTACTTCCACGACTTGGGTTATTTTCAGGAATGTTGTGTTCACGGCGTTGATCTTCTTCTTCACCTTCCATCTACAAACATAAAAATAAATTGAAATGAGTATATATACATTGGTGAGAATAATGAAAATTGCAATATTAAATAATATACATCAATGTAAATCAAAAATAAAAATTACGTACCATAGCAACAATTGACTCATAAACTATACACATTATTTCAAAACCATGTACCATGCCATCTTTCAAAATTTCACCTGTTGGCACAGTTCTATACTTTGTTTCCTGCAAGTTTTATACCCCATAACAAATCATATATTTAATATAAAAGATGTTTTTGTTCTATTAATTATAGATGGAGCTAAGTAAAACAATATCAATAGATGCTTACAAATTCCACAATTAAATTCTGATATGCCAACATATACTCACAACCCATATTTAACCCAATTTCAATCAATTCGTCTGATGGTTCTTCTTTGTATGTTAACAGATGTTTGAAGACATTCAATGATGATTTTTGTAAAACAACTTAAAAAATACAAAAATGAAATCTAGTTAAGTTGTTATAATGAAGTAACAATTACTCACAAACTTAGAGATCAACAATGTTCTTCCTTGTCGTCATGTTTTATGTGCTGAATGGGTTCCATTTTATTTTCTTTTCTACAAGAAAATTCTTGAAAATTAATATTTAATGCTAAATTGTTTATTTATTGTACTTAATGATCGAAAATTCAATGATTACATATTACATTTGAAGCACGTTGTTGTTGTTGGAAAGAACATCTATACATTCATTCCACTAGATCCCTCAAACTTTTGTAAAAGTTTTTCTCCCTTTCGTTAACTTCCAGCACCACTCCAGATGAGCTAAGGAGCAATTGATTTTCATTTGCATGTTCTATTTTTTTTTTCTTTTCTTAGAACAACATTCCTTTTCTGAGTTGCTGGTCCCTGTAGAACATTAAATAGATGTGAATTAGTAGATTGTTTGACACATGTTATCTAATAATTTTAAGTATATTATTAATGACAATTAAAAAAAAAAACTCATATTGGATCGATAGTATTTTTCATTCACCTAATTCATCCTTTTGCAATTTTTCCATTAAAATTTTATGCTCTTCTGGTCCTAGATCAGAAATAATCATATCGAGCTTCGTCATTTTTTGGCTCTGCATGATACATAGTAAACAATACATATTAGTTAAACTTACATATAGTTCAAAAATAATATTTTTTTATAAATAATTTACAAAGAACTTGCCTTCTTTGCTTTTCTTGATGTGTTAACAGTATTTTTGTTACTTGAACTCTTGTCAGACATTTCTTTATTGTTGAAATTTGGTTACCGGAGGATAGGTGGTTCCCTAAGGCTTTGATCTTTGGCCTAGGGAAAAGTGTCCAAAAGAATTTAATTTTTCTCCTAAAGTGACTTTATAATTTTTATAGAGTCAAATCTAATTTAAAAGTGACTTTAAGTGATAAAGTTACTAAAGTCTAATTTTAAAGTGACTTTAATAAATTCAATGTAAAATTAGAAAGGAAAAGTGACTTTGGAAATAAATGACTAAGTGGGCCTTTATTAAAGTGGGGTGAATTAAAAAATAGAAAGTGAAATTTAAATGAGCATTTAATCTCAGCCCTAGATCTAAATCTATTTCAGCCATTGGATTTAGGGATTCCCCAAAATTCACTTAGGGTTAGGTTAAAGGAGGGAAAGGAGGAAAAGTTCATTCATTCTTTCATGAGCAGATTGGGAGAAGGAGAGCAAGAGAGCAAGGGAGATTTCTGAGCAGTGAGGAGAAGGAGGCAGCAGCTTGGTACATATTCCAAGGCAGTATTTCAGCAAGTCCATACAGCAAAGTTGGCACACAATTCAAGGAATATTTGGCATGATTTCCAAGTAAGAATCTGTACAGCAGCTTGTGGTACATTTTCCTAGGCAACCGTACACTTTTCTGGCACAGATTTCGAGGGAGAAGTTTGTTGTTTGCTGCAAGAAAATCGAGGTAGGCCATACAGCCTGTTGCTGATTGTTGGCACAGAAATGAAGGCATATTTCCGTACATCAGCATTTAATACAGCTACATGCATTCCAAGGAGGCCATACAGCAGCATTTATTGATGTTCTACACGCAAAAAGAGGAGGCCATACAGCAGAAATTAATGTTGTAATTTATGGGCACGTTTTTCAAGGAAATTCGTACAGCATTTATTGTTGGTTCATTTTTACTGTTTGCACATTTTCCGAGGCAGTGGTTAAGCATGGAAAACAAGATAATTTGTAAAATTTTACTTGCTGATTTTTCTGAATATTTCTGTCACTATAAAAAGCATTTTTCAGAAATAAGAAGGAGCTCTCAAACTGGTTTTCCCCAAGAGTTGTAGGAATTTTTTCCATGGTCACCTTGACCAAAAATCTCTGTGTTAAAATGTGTTAAATGGTTGTTTTGAGCTTGCTGATTTTTTATTTCTGCATTTTCCAGCATTCTGTAAATTTTCCAAAATTTGTGTTTTCAGCAAAAAATATTTTTCTGTTGTTGAATGTAAGGATATGGGAAAGGGAATTTAACTAAAAGGAGAAATAAGGTGAAACTGAAAACCGAGGTGGGAAAACAGGAAATTTCTACATGGTATCAGAGCCTGGGTGCTGAAAGTGCAGTTTGGGACAGCAAGAAGAAAAATACAGTCTGCTGATTTTTCACTTAGAAAATTCCAACAAGCTGATTTTTCACACACAGAATTTTTATCTTTACTACAGCAGTGCTATTTTTCAGTTTTTAGGACAGCAGGATGTCATTGGGACTGAGGGTGGAGGATAGGTTAGATGGGCATACCAATTACAGCGTTTGGAAGGAGAGAATGCAGAGTATCTTTGAGGAGGCAGAAGTCTGGGACATCATGGTGCATACGACACAGAACCCTGTTGTTGTGCCTACTGATGTTGTTCAGTTGGCAGCATATAATAAAAATAACAACAAGGGTAAGAGACTGATTCTAGATGGAGTCAAAGACCATTGAATTCCTCATGTGAGAGGAAAGATAAATGCTCATGAGATGTGGATAGCATTGTCCAATCTCTACCAGAGTACCAATGAGAACCGGAAAATGGTCCTGAAGGAGAAGATGAAGACCATTAAGATGGGTAAGACTGATAATGCAGCTAGATATCTCACAAAGATTACTAATGTGAGAGATGAGTTGGCAGCCGTTGGAGAGGTCATTCCACCCACTGAGTTGGTGCAGATTGCAGCGAATGGCCTCCCCATTTCATGGATGAACTTTGTTGATGGGGTTTGTGCACGTGAGACCCTTCCCACATGGGAGAGCTTTTGGGATGATTGCATTCAGACAGAGATCAGGAAAGTTCAGCTTGGGGTAGCCAAGCCAGTTGAGTAGGATGAGGACGTAGCACTGTTGGCAGGAGGCAAGAAAGGAAAAGGAAAGAAGCAAGCTTCCACTAGCAGTGGTGGGGGCAGAGGCAAAGGTAAAGGTAAACAGGGTAACACACAGAAGGACTATTCCAAGGTGAAGTGTTGGAATTGTCAGAAGATGGGACACTATGCAGTTGTGTGTCCGAAGAAGGAGAAGAAGAAGGGGAAGAACCAAAACATGGCAGCATCAGCAGAGGTTGAGGACTTTACAGATCGCTTTGACTGGGAGTTTGGGTTCATTGCGTGTGAGTCCTCTAGTGAAGGATCACCTGCCACAGAGGTTCAGAGGGAGCATGCATTTCCCTCGACTAGCAGAGCATCTTCGGGTATCTGGTATGTGGACAGTGGGGCTTCACGTCATATGACAGGAGTTTGTGAGTACTTCTCAGAGCTTTCAGAGAGCGGCACTGATATATAGGTAGTACTCAGTGATGACAGAGTTGTTAGAGCAGTTGGTGTGGGAACACTGAAATTTCATAGGGAACCCAAACCTCCCTTGAAGGTGTCAGATGTTTTTTATGTGCCAGGGATGAGGAAGAACCTCATATCCATCTTAGCTTTGGAGGATAGAGGATATGAGATATTGTTCAGGGGAGGACAGGTGCTGATATATCCCAGGGGCGCTCCAGCTGATTCAGCTAGAGTGATAGGTGTACGCCATGCAAAGGTGTACAAGTTTTCATTTCAGCCCCTTTTAGCATTGAGCAGTAGTACAGACAACAGAGTTAGCAGTTCTGAGTTGTGTGAGATTTGGCACCGTAGGATGGGGCACATGTATCATGGAGCCTTGAGGACTTTGCAAGAGATCACTACAGGTGTGCCAGATTTCAGTACTGATCACTTTGATACTTGCAGAGGATGTGCGATGGGAAAGTTTGCCAAATCCCCTTTTCCCAGCAGTGACAGCAAAGCGACTAGGATACTTGATTTGATTCATTCCGATGTGAGCAGTCGTATGTCTCATGTTTCCTTGAGTGGATATGAGTACTATGTTTTATTCATTTATGATCACTCCAGGAGGACCTGGATTTATTTCTTGAAGACCAAGAGTGAGGTCTTCAAGCGGTTTCAAGAGTTTAGAGCTCTTGCGGAGACACAGACAGGTCAAAAGATCAATTCCCTGAGGTCGGACAATGGAGGAGGGTACACCCTTCGAGAGTTTGTTGACTATTGTGCGGAGGCAGGCATTAGGAGGGAGTTCACTGTTCCTTACAACCCCCAGCAGAACGGGGTTGCGGAGAGGAAGAACATATCCATCGAAGGGGCTGCCAAAGCCATGTTACATGATCAAGGGTTTCCATTGTTTTTGTGGGCATAGGCCTGTAACACTGTTGTTTATTTGCAAAACAGGAGTCTGCATCGTGCCTTGGGGCACATGACTCCGGAAGAGGATTTTTCTAGGAAGAAGCTGATATTGGTCATCTTCGTATCTTTGGGTGTATCACATACTCTTACATACCCAAGGAGAAGAGGACCAAACTAGAGCCCACCGTAGAGAAGGGTATCTTTGTGGGCTACAGTGAGACCTCAAAGGCCTTTCGACTTTACATTCCTGCACAGAGGAAAGTTGTTGTCAAGCGGGATGTGAAGTTCGAGGAGGACAGGGCCTTCAGGAGGTCATGGGAGTTAGAGTATTTGGATCAGCCAGACCCTCAGCAGCAGCTGAGTCAGTCACAGGGATCTAGTGGGCAGGGATCAGGAGGATCCAGAGGTACATCGATGACGATGTCAGGTCCGTCAGTGAGCAGTGGCTCACAGAGTCAGAGGGGTGGTGCTTCGGGCAGCATGTAGAGCAGTCCACAGAGCAGTTCACTAGGGAGTCCACTGATGGACAGTTCACACGGTACCTCAGCATCTACAGGTTTAGGTGCAGGCAGAAGGACAGAAGACAGACAGTTAGGAGTTCAGGCTCCTGATGATGATGAGGAGGAGGAGTTTCATTCTCCAATGGGAGAAGTATGCTCAGGCAAGAGGAAGCCCAATTGGCTTTAGGACACCTTGAGAGAGGCCACATCTATTGCTAGGCCTAAGAGGCCGGTCAGAGAGAGCAGACCACCTGAGAGGTTTTGTAGCTATATCGCAATGGCTACCAGCATCCTTGACTCTGAGCCTTCTATCTATGAGGAGGCAGCTAGCGAGCAGGTCTGGAGAGAGACCATGCAGGAGTAGTATTCTTCTATCATGAAGAATGATGTTTTGGAGGTGGTGCCAAGGACTGAGGGCAAATCCATGGTTACTTCCAGATGGCTTTACAAGGTAAAGCATGCTGCAGATGGCAACATTGAGAAATTCAAAGCAAGGTTTGTGGCTAGAGGGTTCTCCCAGGTAGAGGGAGTTGATTATGAGGAGACCTTTGCTCCCGTGGCTCGATATACTTCGATCCGCTCCATTATATCGATAGCAGCAGAGATGGGTTGGAAGATCCACCAGATGGATGTGAAGACCGTATTTCTCAATGGCTTCATACAGGAGGAGGTGTACATTGAGCAGCCACAGGGCTTTGAGGTGCATGGGAAGGAGTCCCATGTGTGCAGACTGAAGAAGGACCTTTATGGCCTGAAGCAAGCTCCCAGAGCTTGGTACTCCAGGATAGATACTTACTTGCAGAAGATGGGTTTCACAAAGAGTGAGGCAGATTCGAACCTTTACTATATTGTGATAGGTGAGGAGCCTCTCATTCTGGTGCTGTATGTGGATGACTTGGTCATTACAGGTGCAGAGAGACTCATAGAGCACTGCAAGAGAGATCTTGCGGCGGAGTTTGAGATGATGGACATCGGCTTGATGCATTACTTTTTGGGTTTGGAGGTGTGGCAGGAGGAGGGGCATTTCTTCCTGGGACAGGGGAAGTATATTGTGGACATCCTTGGCAGATTCCACATGGAGGATTGTAGACCCATGTCGACACCGATGATCACCAACTGGAAGAAGCTCCATGCTTCGGATTCCGAGTTGGTGGATCCCACATTGTACAGACAGCTGATTGGTTCCTTGATGTATTTGGTCAACACTAGACCAGATATTTGTTTTGCAGTCAACACAATGAGTCAGTTTATGTGTGAGCCTAGGAAGGTTCACTGGGTGGCTGCAAAACACATTTTGCGGTACTTGCAAGGGACAGTGGATTATGGTCTAGACTATAGGCAGGGGGATGGAGTGAGATAGGAAAGTTACACTGATTCTGATTGGGCAGGTTGTGCTTCTGATAGGAAGAGCACTTCAAGGTGTTGTTTTGGGTTGGGTTCGACAGTGGTGCCATGGTTCAGCCGGAAGCAACAGTCAGTAGCATTGAGTTCAGCGGAAGCAGAGTACATGGCAGCCAGTCTAGCTAGTTGTGAGGCCATCTGGCTTCGCAAGATGTTGTTTGGCTTATTTGGTCAGCCGTTGAGACCTTCAGTGATTTACTGTGATAATAAGAGTTGCATTAAACTCACGGAGAATCCAGTATTTCATGACAGGTCAAAACATATCGGGATCAAATATCATTTCATCAGAGACTATGTTCAGAAAGGAGCTGTGAAGCTTGAGTATATTCCCACTGATGAGCAGGTTGCAGATATTCTTACCAAAGCCTTACCACGGGGCAAGCATGTCTACTTTAGAGACAAGATGGGTGTGGTGAGGAACACCTTCCTCGGTAAGAGGGAGTGTTGAAATTTGGTTATCGGAGGACAGGTGGTTCCCTAAGGCTTTGATCTTTGGCCTAGGGAAAAGTGTCCAAAAGAATTTAATTTTTCTCCTAAAGTGACTTTATAATTTTTATAAAGTCAAATCTAATTTAAAAGTGAATTTAAGTGATAAAGTTACTAAAGTCTAATTTTAAAGTGACTTTTAATAAAGTCAATGTAAAATTAGAAAGGAAAAAGTGAGTTTGGAAATAAATGACTAAGTGGGTCTTTATTAAAGTGGGGTGAATTAAAAAATAGAAAGTGAGATTTAAATGAGCATTTAATCTAAGCCCTAGATCTAAATCTGTTTCAGCCATTGGATTTAGGGATTCCCCAAAAGTCACTTAGGGTTAGGTTAAAGGAGGGAAAGGAGGAAAAGATTATTCATTCTTTCATGAGCAGATTGGGAGAAGGAGAGCAAGAGAGCAAGGGAGATTTTTGAGCAGTGAGGAGAAGGAGGCAGCAGCTTGGCACATATTCCAAGGCAGTATTTCAGCAAGTCCGTACAGCAGAGTTGGCACACAGTTCAAGTAAGATTTGGCATGATTTCCAAGGCAGAATCTGTACAGTAGCTTGTGGCATGTTTTCCTAGGTAGCCATACACTTTTTTGGCACAGATTTCGAGGGAGAAGTTTGCTATTTTGATACACGCAAATCGAGGCAAGCCATACAACCTGTTGCTGATTGCTGGCACAGAAATCGAGGTAGATTTCCATACATCAACATTTAATACAGCTGCACGCATTCCAAGGAGGCCGTACAGTAGCATTTATTTCTGCTCTGCACGCAAAAAGAAGAGGTCGTACAAAAAAAATTAATGTTGTAATTTTTGGGCACGTTTTTCAAGGAAATCCGTACAGCATTTATTGTTGGTTCAGTTTTACTGTTTTCAAATTTTCTGAGGCGGTGGTTAAGCACGAAAAACGAGATAAGTTGTAAAAGTTTACTTGTTGATTTTTCTGAATATTTCTCTCATTGTAAAAATCATTTTTCAGAAATAAGAAGGAGCTCTCAAACTGGTTTTCCCCAAGAGTTGTAGGGGGTTTTTCCAGGGTCACCTTGACCAAAAATCTCTGTGTTAAAATGTGTTGAATGGCTGTTTTGAGCTTGCTAATTTTTTATTTCTGCATTTTCCAGCATTCTGTAAATTTTCCAGAATTTGTGTTTTCAGCAAAAATTGTTTTTCTGTTGTTGAATGTAAGGATATGGGAAAGGGCATTTAACTAAAAGGAGAAATAAGGTGAAACTGAAAACCGGGGTGGGAAAACAGGAAATTTCTACATTTATCAATCTGAAACCTGTACCATATCATTCATTAATATATTTATAAATAAATTCTCAACTTTTCAGGTAGAAAATAAATCTCAAGACACTCGTGTGCCTTTCATGAGGTCTGCACTGCAGCCGGTGTGTGGGGATATTAACAATGCACCGCAAAAAAGTATAATACATCATACGGTGCATTGGGTATTATAAAGGCACCGCAAAAAATAGTGTAATAGACCTAACGGTGCATGGGATATCATAAATGCACCGCAAAAATGGTGTAATACACCGTACGGTGTTTGCCTAGTTAAATGGAGCACCGCTGCCCTATTTCATATTTTGCACACGGATTTAGAAAAAAAAATCATTTCCTTTACTACAATACTTGCGTAGTGCACTGTATAATACAGCGCACTGGTGTGGTAGTGTTCGCAGAGCGCACCGATAAAGAAAAATCCATTTTTTCAAAAGTTCACGCAATGGTCGAATGGATTGGGATCCGACTATGCAAGTCGTCCCGTGGGTTGAACATCAATCTAAAATGAAAAACCCTAATTCTGAAATCACAAAAACAGGGAGAAGAAAGGGTAAAAACAAAGAAATGAAGGGTTTAGGGTAAAAATGGATAAAACTGAAGAAAAAATAAAAAATAAATAATCAAATAATAATAAAAAATAAAAATCAAATAAAAAAAATTAAAAAATCAAATTTAATCACGAGATGGTTTCAAATTCTATGATACAGGGTTTGAATCACCAAGGGTTTGGTTCTGATTGTCTAAATACTTATGTTTGAACGTATTTCGCTGCTCCACAGTGCCCTCCTGCTCTCTTGCTCCAAGTCTGTCTCCTGCAAATATCTGGCTGAAAATTTTAGCAAAAATAGTGAAATAATGAAAAGTGTTTAGTATTTAAAGAATTATTTTATGAAATTAGATTTTCAAAATTATATTGCCACCCATTTTTCAAATTGCTGCTTTTTTTCACCTAAAGAAAATAGAGTTGCGTTTTTTTTATTTGCATTTATTCGTTACTGGTGCAGAAGAGTTGTGACACACCGATGCGTCGTATTAATATGACGCACCTGTGCGTGTTAGGATGATAAGTGCACCGAACTATATAAAGTTCTTTTTTTTGTATGTAATATCATAATAAAATAATGATAATTATAGATTACATGAATTTGTTTTCATTATTTTCTAAACTTTATTATGTTACAAAAATTCGTATTATTATAGATTTGTTATTTTACAATTATTTGCAAATTTACAAATTTAAATATTTTAATAAAATCATTTCACATTAATACAATTAAAATTTTACAAATATTTTACATACAATTACAATTAAAAGTACAATTACAATTTTACATTAATTTCACATACATGAATTACGATTAGAATTACAATTAAAATTTTAATTTTACATACAATTACATTTACAATTTTACATAGAATTACATTTACAATTACAATTTTACAAATATTTTACATACAACTCAATTAAAATTACAATTACAATTTTAGAATTTTACATACAATTACATTTACAATTTACATAGAATTACATTTACAATTACAATTACAATTTTACAAATATTTTACATACAATTCAACTAAAATTACAATTACAATTTTAGAAGTTTACATACAATTACATTTACAATTTTACATAGAATTACATTTACAATTACAATTACAATTTTATAAATATTTTACATATAATTCAATTAAAATTACAATTATAAATACAATTACAATTTTAGAATTTTACATACAATTACAATTACAATTACAATTTTACAATTTTTCATATATACAACTACAATCATTTCAGAATAAATTAAATATTACAATTACAATTAAAATTTTACATTAATAAATATTTTACATAAAATTACAGTTAAAATTACAATTAGTACAAATACAAATACAAGTTTACAATTTTACATGCAATTAAAATTTAAATTACAATTACAATCACGACATAATATTTAATAAATTTCATGGCCATTTAATATTAAATTAATTAATAAACATCATCACGATCATGATAACCATCGTACAAAAATCATATTCAACTAATAAACACATTCAAACATCAAATTAACATTATATATTAACATCATCACAACACAAACATCAAATATACATCTCAATATGTCAAACTCATTCTATCACATATACACATCTATCTGCAAGCTAAACATTAAATGAACATATCTAACATGACCTAACAATATGTGTCACATCATGATGATCACCAACACGAAAATTAAGTACAACTACAACATGAACATAAAATACATGGACCATATATATATATATACATATATATATATATATATATATATCACTAAATAATGTTAAAAATATACAACTGTAATATAAATTTCTTGGATCAGGCGCTGGTGGTAGTATAACAGCATCAATAGCAGTACAAGTGGATGCCTGCTCAGTAACGCTGGGTGCAGCCTTAATAGTCGATGGTCGAGCCTGCTCATGATCATGATCACTAGTACTAATGGATGCATCTGCTGGTGGTAGTACAAAATCAATATGAGCAGTAGTAGTGGAGGCCTGCTCAGTCAATAGTGCAACCTCGGCGATCGATGGTCCAGCCTGCTCATGATCATGACTAGTACTGATGGATGCTGTTGGCTGATGACTGGACGTGGCCGATGGTCCAACCTCATCTCCATGATGACTGTCAGATGCTGCCAGTGGAGCCTCATGCTCATCAAGTGCGCCACAAGGTGAACGATCATGAGATGCATGTGAGTCGCTTCTCGCGGACTGTCCATCACGTGTCGTGGCTCGACTATGCCTATAGCTACGGACAGTCCTCCTCAGTCGCGTAACAGTTTTCGTAGCTCCTCCAACGTGTCGCATCAGGCTGTACATGTCAAGTGGCATGCCTCTCCACATTCGTAACAGCCTGTCATCGGCATGTATGTCTCGATAATGAGGGGACCTGATGCCCGCATCAATGATCAATGCACAGAGTTGGTTGGCAAACTCCATCCTATATCTAGTCTTAGGACGACCACGCCTAGCAAAAGGCGGCACTGGTGCACCATGAGCAGGAGCACATCTCTCTGCTGCACCGGCCTCAACCTCATCATGATCATCCTCAGCATCAGCCATGTCCTGATCGTCATCATCAGGATCCACCCCTGGATCATGTGGTGGACCTGGCATCTCCTTGCCATCAAAAGAGCCAATGTTTGCAAAATATATACAAGCACACAACAATAATTAGAAATTTTCATTACACAATTTAATAAAAACAAGTTAAAGAACATGTTAGAATAAATATAAATAAAACATTAATATTTCCTCTATCATCTGGGGTCTCATCAGCTGTGAAGAGGATGTTGGGACACCCTTGCCAATCTAAGCCAGAATAAGGACATGGAACCATAATTAAGGGATGCGGCCCATCAACACTGGCTAGTAAGTCCAGTGAATCATGTGATATCATGGCTGGAAACAAAGCGTCTCCCCTCTTGGGCATCATCTACCCCACATGTGCATCCGGGCCTCAAACATCGGCCTACAAGGTTGTCGAACAAAACTAGGTCTCATCTCTGGAAACCTCTCAAAAAATAAACAAAACAGTTCTGAAGCAAAAGGGAATTTGACCCTCCCTTATGCATGAGCACGACATCTATATAAGGCCATACAAAACTTCCACAAAAAAATGACAGACCACCTGACAAGTCGTGGTTGTTGTACTAAATAATCAACATAATATAAAAGCGAGCAACTAATGCGTTGCCCATCACTAGTTGTGAAAAATGGTCGAAATGATAAGGGAGAGGCACTGCACGTGCTGTCTACCAAAAGCACCTATACATAACTGACCTCCAATTACCTGAAACTCTGAAGGAGACAGTACATGTGCTCCAATGGATCTCTGGGAGTAAACTAACTGACTCCCTGCTACACAACCAACTGGCATGTCTGGGAATGAGGAAAAATACACCCCTCTCCTCAATAATCCTGTAATAAAATAAATATCCTCCTCAATGGGTGTGTACCACTGGTCAAAACCAACCTGGAAAGCCTGTCGGTGGGCATTCCACCTGCGGATAAGATATCTCAAAAACACACTATGGGCCTTTAAGGAAGTAGCCTACTCATAGAACTTAAGGAGGCCTACCTACCTAAGGATCCCCTGGGTATCTGTAGTAATAGGATGAGGGTATGCATCTCTCTCCCTCTCTCGAGCCTTCCATTAGCGAATCATGTCATACTGTTCAGCCTGTTGTTGCTGTTATTCCTCCTCTTCTCTCTGAATCATTACCATATTAAATTAAAAAATTATTAAAACAGACATGTATTTAGGAATATATATATATATATATATATATATTTTTTAAAACAAACAAACAAGTCGGTGCGCCATAAAAACAGTCACACACCTGTGGCGATGTGTCTTAAGAATGTAGTGCACCAATGTCGGTGCCCCTAATGAAATACAACACACCAGCCTCGGTGCAACTGTCTATTTTTCAAGCACCATTAACTTTATCAAATTTCAGAATAGAAATGCGTTGACTGAAATATACGCCCCAGCGCGTATAGTCATGTCGGCGCACTAACTTCATGATAATTACATAGTCGACAGTGCGGCCTTTTGCCCTGCCACACCGTTTACCCTCTCGGAATCCAGAATGCGGTGCGCTGACATACACCGGGGGGATAATTCTGTCAACGCACCGCACTGTGATTCTCGTGGTCAATTGTGTGCCTGGATAAATGAGTGTGCCGCCTTTTATTTTATTTTTTTAGTTTAAAATTATTCGAGGCGCCTTTCGGTACCACCCCGGAAACGGTGCGGATACCATTAGCACCGGTGGTAGTGCAGCCTATAAATTTTACATGCAGCACCACTATCTGGTGCGAGTCGAATAGCTCCGGCGCACCACGTGACAAATTTTTTTTTTCTTTTCTAATGGTTATTTTTAAGGTTATTTCAATTTATAATCCACTAAAAGGATTAATTATGGAAAAACTAGAAAAATACCTATACATTTCGTCGTCGAGGAGGCATATTGGCTGTAAAATTTGCAAAAGAAAATTTGCCCACCATTTTTCAAAATGCAAGCTGGAGATTGGCAGCCAGTGCAGAGCAACAGCATGTGTAATGGGTGCAATGAGAGCACCGATGTTAGGGTGGCTCAGACAAGGGGAAATGGCACCGGTGCTTGAGAGCTCTGGAGCACTGAGGAAACTGAAAAATGAGGTTTTTTGGCCGTAATTTTTTTTTTTTATTTAACCCTGTTTCGGTGCGTAGGGTTTTATAGGCACACCGATATGCTTACCTACAACCACACCGAGCTATGTCAAATTTGGTGCATTGTTTATAATGCACTAGGGCAGTTCCCTAACACCGCACCAAGATGTTTCAGTTTTGGCGCGAAATTTTGATGATGCACTGGGGCAGAATATCCGTAAAGCACCAGTGCGGACTAATCGCAAAGCACTGGTTTTTTGGCCTTAATTTTTTTTTTATGTAACGTTATTCTGGTGTGTGCGGTTTATAGGTGCACCAGTGCTCTTGGATAAGAACGTACTAACGCGTTTCTGTTTTAGCGCGGTGTTTTATGATGCACCGGCGCGAAATAATGGTGAAGCATCGGTGTGTTACAGTAATAGGACACCCCAGAGGTGTGTGTATGTCACACACGTTGTCTAGTGTGCCAATGTTTCATGCGCACTGATGCGTTCTATGGTAGGGCGCACACCAGTAATTGAGAGCTCAGGGGCACTCGAAAACTGAAAAATCCAGGTTTTTTTTCATAATTTTTTTTTTAATTTAACCCTTTACTGGTGCACGTGGTTTATAGGTACACCGGTTTTGTTTCTTACAAACGCATCAGTCGGTTTTTGTTTTGGCATGATGTATTATGATGCACCAGTGTGGTTTCTTTCTACTGCACCTGGTGGTTTCGGTTTTGGCGCAGTGTTTTATAATGCACCAGCGCGGAAGATTTATGATGCACCGGTGCTATAGAATAATAAGACGCACCGGGCGAGTGTGTACGAAGTGCACGGTGTCCAGTGTGCCAATGTTTTGCTCCGCACCGGTGCTTTCTCAGTTCCAAAGCACCGGGGTGACGTGTAATGATAAGCGCACCGAGAGGAAAACATCCACAAAACCCTCCGCCCACCAACCTCCTCTAGTAACCTCCGCTAGAAACGGATGTATGGGGTATTTTTCTGTGGGGTTCCTCAAAAACATCCACTAGAGGGTATTTTCCTTGTAGTGATTTGAGGTTAATGCAGTGATCCTTCAAAATTATCAGATTTGCAGAGACAGTGACAACCATGGATCAATTATGGACAGGAGGAGAGGACAAATGGGGCATATCATAGCAAGTCTCATGTAGAGCACAGGTCGGATAGGGATGACATAGTCAGAGTTGGCAGATGGATGGATACACTTGACAAGAGAGGTAGTGGTTATGGGTTCTATTCTAGTTTTGGTTTAGATAGAAATTATGTTCATCATCATTATCATCCTTACAAGAGAAGTGAGAAGCAATACTTGCTGGACAATTTCAAGAAAATCAAACCTCCTACATTTGATGAAACTGGAAGATGCAGAAGCTTGGTTGCTTGGTATGAATAAGTTATTCGTGCTACATGATTATACATAGAACAGGAAAGATAGGATAGCTATTTTCAGTCTCAAGGGAAAGGCAGATATTTGGTGGGAATATGTGAAGCGTGTCAGAGGCATCAAGATGGAGGAGTTTAGCTGGCATGAGTTTAAAAGACTCTTCAAGAAGAAGTACTTATCAAAGAGAAATTACAATGGAAAGGCTAAGGATTTCTGTGAGCTGAAGATGTCCACTATGATAGATGAAGAGTACACGATTAAGTTTCTGGATTTGTTGAGGTATGTGCCATATCTTAAGGATGAGAAGACGAAGGTTCAAAGGTTCATCAGTGGACTTCCATTAGCATTCAAGGATCGAATTGAATATGATGAGCCTTGGTTATTGGAGGAATTCATCGAGAAATTGAAGCATTGTTATGAGCATTCAAAGAGAAAGATGCGCCTAAGCACAATTGGAAAGGTAATGACAAGACCAAATGAAAATAGCCTCTGAAGCGGGAAATATCTTAGAATGAAGGTAAGAAAGAATGTGTGTCTCTTTACAGGAAATTTAATGTAGTTGAGAAGGGACATGGACCTCAGCATGGAGATCAGCAAAATAAGAGTAGTTGCATATAACTGTTGCAGTGTTGGATATGTGGAAAGGATCATCACAAGAAGGATTTTCCATTGTACCAAGGTGGCAAACCTCATATTTATATCACTCAGGAGGTGCAAACAATTGGGGATGTTGGACAGAGCATTCCTTATATCTATGTATCATTTGATAACAAGCAAGCGGATCACCACGCATCCATTATTGAGATGGAAGGTAAGATTTGTGATCAATTTGTTTCCATTATAGCTATGTTAATCCTAACTTGGAGGATAAGTGTTGCTTGAGTAAAGAAATTCATGCAGAGTCTTGGTTGGTGCAGGTGGCTACAAGGACGAAGAAGAGAGTTCATCATCGGGTGAGAGCTTGTGCATTTGAGCTGAATGGTATGCCTACATCAACACATTTAAATGTACTTCCATTGGGTTCATATAACATGATTTTGGGTATGGATTGGTGTTACCTTCCCTGGACTAAGGTAGATTGTTATGATAATTCTATTGAGTTCTTGGATGATGATGGAGAGAAGATAATCTTACAAGGAAATAAGAACCCTACATCGATGAGAATGGTTACAGCTATGCAGGCTAAGCACAAATGTAGGAAAACATGTGTATTGTTTGCAGTTCATATTTATAGTGACAAGGGGAAGGATGTTGAGGATGCTGAAGTATTGAAGAGGTATCATGTTTTGCAACAGTTTCTGGATGTATTTTTAAACATATTTTATAGTTTTTTCCTCATATGGAAGTGGATTTTTCTATTGGTTTGGTACTAGGAGTAGCACTAACATCAAAGTAACCTTACAAGATGAGCATTCCAAAGTTGGTGGAATTGAATTTGTAGCTTAAGGAAATGCTTGAAAAGGGATACATAAGGCTAAGTGTGTCTCCTTGGGGTGCACCAGCGTTGTTTGTGAAGAAGAAGGATGGTAGTCTCAAGTTTTGCATTGAATACATCCAGTTGAACAAGGTGATGATCAAGTAAAGGTACCTTTTTTTGTGGAATGATGACTTGTTTGATCAGTTGAAGGGAGTAGCAATGTTTTTAAAGATTGACTTGAGATTAGGATATCATCATGTACACATTAAAGAAGATTACATCTACAAGACCAAATTATGTACTAGATATGGGCATTATGAGTTTTTAGCTTGGTCTTACTAATTCTCCAGCTAATTTCATGTGTTTGATGAATAGTGTGTTGTGTCCTTATATAGACAAGTTTGTGATAGTGCTCATTGATGATATACTGATATATTCTAAGAATGAGGAAGAGCATGCATAACACCTACAAGAAGTGTTAATATTGTTGAGAGAGCATCATTTTTATTCCAAGCTTAGTAAGTGTATTTTATTTCATACTAAAGTTCATTACTTGGGACATGTTGTTTCCAAGGAAGGTATAGCAGTGGACCCAAAAAATATCAAAGCTATCATGGAGTGGGCAGCTCCTAGAAATGTGGATGAGGTCAGATCATTCATGGGACTAGTAGGTTATTATAGGAGGTTCATAAGGAAATTCTCAGATATTTCCTATCCTATTACATCTTTGTAGTGAAAAGGGAAGAAGTTTGAATGGACTGAGGAGTGTGCAACTAGTTTTGAGCAGTTGACGCATTTGCTTAAAAATGATACGTCCTTGAAGATTCCAGATTCTGATAAAGAGTTTGTGGTATGTGCAAATTCTTAAAAGAAAGGACTTGGTGGAGTCTTGATGCAATATGGATAGGTTGTATGCTATGACTTAAGGAAGTTTAATGAGCACGAGCATAACTATGTGACTCGTGATCTTGAGCTGGAAGTTATCATTCATGCATTACATATTGTAATATCCCCAACGGGAAATAAACGATGTCTGACAAAATAACAAGCGGCTATACAGAAGACAAAATGCGAACTAGAATATGGAACAAATACATAAAATGCCGAACACTAAGCCATTTTATTAATGCGAGAATACAAGTATATGGGTACAAAGATAATCAGAAATGGGTGCACCTATCCTTTGCTGCAGGCAAGTGGAACCCTCTCGAGAATAAGAAATGGCTGGGAAACTGCGTCCTAGTGAAGTGGAAAAGCTACATGTAGCTGCTGCACCAATGTCATTTGGAACTGAAATTTGATCCCCCTGCCAAGAAATGGTAGCCCCGGAGGACTAGGCAGCCTCCCTCAGGACAAACCGAAACCGTGAAGCAAGTGCTCCACCTCCGAAAAATCACGAAATAACCCTCCTCGGTAAACGCTACTCTCCCGGGAACGGTAACGAAGCTCAAGAAATACGGCCGAAAGGAAATTTGAATCCTCACATGAAGCCCTCCGGACGAAATGGCAACCTCCTCAAGGCTGAAAGCAGCCGGAACCTTTGCCAAATCACCCCACAATACGCTGCTCAACCAAGTGCGTCCTCCTATGACACGTCCTCTCTCTGACTAGCGATCACTCAAGGGGCGGCTCCTGTAACATCCACGAAATCCACAAATCTAAGCGAGCGAAGGAAAAACCTTGCTCGACGGGCACTCGAGAAGTCCCCACACGGAAATGGCGAGATCTCGACAGAGCCTGCAGTTTGCACTAAACGGTCTGCGAGGCCAGACTAAACAACCCGGCGTGCTGAAGTAGACGAGAAGTCTACCTCTCAATATCAATATCATATCAACAATTCCAAATGAATTACAACCCACCTTTATGATGCAGCTCCCTCAAAACCCTAACTTCGTCCTTGCTCTCCTCCTTGACTGCTTGCGATTACCTTAGGGTCAGCGTGAGGCCTTCCCTCATGTGTATGTGGACCCCCAAGGCCATTCCTTTAAGTCACAACGTCCATAAACTAGGAAAGCACTTTATTTTATTAAGTGAGTTGACCCCTTAATTCTCACTTTATTTATTAATTTAACTAAAGGCGGAAAAACTATACAAAAATGAAATATTCCAATTAGCAGTGCTAATTAGGAATGTCTGATCTCCAAGCCGACGTTGCTTGTCCTCATGCAAGCGAAGTGATCTTTACGCAAGATCCTCTCATCCTCCCAAGTGGCATCCTCATCGGAAAGTTCTTCCACCTACGAGAACTCCTGATCTTCTGCTCACTTGATTGCCTCCCTAGTGTCAATAATAGCTTAAATTCACTGACACCATATGCCCCTCATCATACGTGGGTGGTAGCTCCTACGTGGCTTGTCACTGTTGGCCCGATGCCTTTTTTCAGGCATGATACATGAAAGATGTTATGAATCTTGCTGCCTTGGGGCAGCTCAACTCTCTGTAACTTTGCCCAATCCTGTGTCTACACGGGAGCCATAAGCAGAAGGCTTAAGCTGCTGGCCCATACCTTGAGTGAGGCGTCGGTATGGGTGGCAAAGTAGGTAGACCAAGTCCCCCTACCTCGTGTCTCTACACCCCAGCTGTTATCGGCCTACAACTTATTTGATTACGTATTTATTAGCTATGTTGTTGTCCTTGAGAGCTCGGAGGGGATATCTTGGCTCTCTTGGATCCTAACTTGGCTCTCGGAGCCACTGCTAACACCAAACATCATGTCCACAAAAGATAAGGAATGATATCCATACAAAGCATGAAGGTGACATACCAATAGACATATGATGTGTCGTGTTGTGACGATGCTACTTACTTAAATGCGGCCACACTTCGGCGATGCCCTCTACGTCACGCGTGGTTACGCAAGTAGCCCTCCGGCCACTTGTTAAATATCTCGGTGCTCAGTGGGATGATAACTAGTGCTCGGTGTCCTTTACGGTCCCCCACTAGTCGGAAGAGCTCTGCCCGAGAATCCGCCCATGGCGGTTGTCCACAGCATCCTTGACGATGGTCTTGGGTAGACCATGTAATACGAAAAATATCCACGAACGGCTCGGCCACATGCGGCTGGCATGCGATGTGCGGATATGGCGAAGAAGCGAGCTACCGTGGGCCGGTCAACGACTGCGAAGATGCGGTCAGCACCTGCCATGGGCAACCACGACGATGAAATCCATCGAATCTCTCTACATTTCCCCTCGGAATGGGGAAGAGGCTACAACAACCCTGCGGGATGGCTCATCTCTCCCTTGTTCCTGAAGCTTGCACTCCACGACATGCTGAGTGCGTCCTCCTTGAGGCCCTTCCATGAGAACCTCTCCCGAATAGCCACTGTATGTCTTGGTGAACTTACGATGGCCCGCCAATGGTGAATCGTGTGAAGCCTAGAGTATCTTCTTCTTGGCTGAGATCCCTCGGTCGAAGATCTGTCCATTTGTAATAGATGATCATGTTGGCCCTGTCTTCCAGTCCTTACCCACTGCCCATCCCGAACCTCACATGCAAACCCTATCCTTGGAGTACTCAACCGGCGGTCGAGCCCTCCAATCGACGTCCCAAGCTCATAAGTGATAATGTGGCGGTGCGCGAGAAAGGGCATCGACCACCACGTTATTCTTGCCCTTGACATACTCGATGTCAAAGTCATAGGCTTGGATCATGGCAGTCCACCGCCTGCCTCTGTTGCTTCTACTCTAGAAAGTACCTCGAGGCATTTATGATACGCTCACTCACCACAGATACGCACTCCACAGTGCTGAGAGATTTGGCTTAATGCATGCATGATGGCCAACATCTCCTTGTCGTATATGGGATACAACCTCGTGTTGAAGGAGCTTCCGGCTTTTAAAAGCAATCGGATGACCGTCCTGCATCAAAGCGCACCAATCCCCTCTCCCGGATGCATCACACTCTAGGACAAAGGGCGTAGCAAATACGCTTAAACGCCAACACGGGACATGGCTGCCTCCTTGAGCTTGTCGAGCTCGACGTATTTGTGTCCAGATCAATGAATGCCCCATCTCGCGTCAAATTTGTGAGGGGGTGCGGCAAGTGAGAGGAAAGCCCTTGACGAACTTCACCTTAGTATGTGCAAATACCAATAAATCCCCAAACTCAGTCACATTCGAAGTAGCTACAGCCAATCCACGATGGCCTTGATCTTCTCCTCGTGGACTCTCACGCCAGTCCACTCCTATGTACCCCAGTTAGCATCTCTTTCAACAGAACTCACACTTGGAGAGCTTGGCATGAAGCTGCTTTGCTCTCAAGATGTGCAACAGTCTCAACCTGTGAGTACCTCCTCCAAGTCCTGTTGTATATAAGTACTTTGTCTTGTCTAAACCTAAGCCCTGAGAATTCAGGATGACTACAAAATGTGGTTCAGCACGCAGGCTGGGAAGGTAGCGGGTGCATTGGTCAGCCCAAATGGCATGACCGGGAAACTCAAAGTGCCCATAGTGACACACGAAAGCGGTCTTGGGAATGTCTTGTTCCCTCACGCGTATCGTGGTACCGGATCTCGAAGTCAATCTTCGAGAAGAACCGTGCTCCTCTCAACTCATCCATCGGCTCGCTGGATCTGAGGTTTGAGACCCTCATTCTTGGTCTTCTTGTTCGAGCCTTGTAGTCAATGCACATGCAATGTGCCGTCCTTCTTCTTCACCGGCCTACGAGAAGAAGCAAAGGACTCGTGTTGGGCGAATGTGACCAAGGGGCTAGCAACTCTGAATGGCCCGCTCTATCTCGTCCGATAGGCCTTGGGATCACCTATACGGTGTGGTAATCACGGCTTTGTATCCCTGCTCAAGGGGCTGCGATCGTATGCTCAAACCCCCGATCTAGTGACTGCCCTGGTGGAATCTCCCCGAATACCACGCATACCTATCAAGTATAGGCGCAGCTCACGGATGCAGCACATGCATCCTGTATCCACGCCTACGAAGCTCGCAACTCTCACCCACTCTATGTCTCCCTTGCGAAAGGTCGCCTCCATCTTGTGTGTCGATGCATCGAGGCGGGTATGTGTGTTGTCCGAATCTTCTCATGCTTCCCGTCTTGGGATCATCCCACTCCATCTCTAGGGCCTTCCAATACGCGCAGCTTTCCCCCGGAGTGACTGAGCCACGGGAACACCCAATATCGGGTTGGTGTAGGAATATCCACCACAAAGAAGTGGTCTGTCAATGTGTAAGTGCCCATCGTCCTTTACATTAGCTTTGGAACATACAGGAGCACATGCCATAGTCGATCTCCACCTGGAACCAAGACGGAAAACCCATCAAAACCCTGCTGTCTGGATGCCTCTCAGCTCCTTCATATGGGCATCAATAAGGTGTGGGTGGCCCCACTTTGTCAACTAAGGCGAAGCAGCTATCGCGCACCGTCCCTCGTACGCGCGGCATCCGATGCCCAGGGACTCCCGCAATGCGGCTCGAGCGCCTAGTGGGTGCAAACGATGCCCCACTGCGGCGGGTGGTGGAGGTATTGGGTACCTGCCCGGCCTGGCTGTCCTCCTGCCCTCCACGTCATCCTCCTCATCCTCTTCTCCACTACTCTCGGAGAAGACCTCAATGAAATGTGCCTTCCCCTGCCCCGCACACCGTGTCCGGTGCCCATGGCTCCTGACGAGTGAAGCTGTAGCTTCCCTCCTCGGCTCTCTCCTGGCCTCATCATCAGGCGCCGAGTCCGAGTTCGCGGCAGGAGCGGAACCCTCGTGTCCTTACCCTTAGGCTAGAAAGCACATTATACGTGGATAAGGTGGCCGAGTCTGGGTAAGACATCTGTAAGTCCGAGTCCTGTGATGGCATCTGAAGAGGTAGCGGTCTATTCGGCCAGGACTAGGCCACACAGAGTGGCTGCGATAGCCCCTCCCACGAAACATGTAAACCATCAGAAGCACAATAAATCAGTACCATCTAAACCTCAGAAGTCTGAAATGTATGTCTACCTCACCGGTCTGGTTTGAGCTTGAGTGACTCCAACAAAGTGTACTGGGATCCCTCACAGCCAGCGCTCTACCACTCTCTGGTAAACTCGGCATATGTCGTCCTTTGTAGAATGCCCAAGTGTCGCCATCCCATGGAACCACCAATCCTGTTTCATCTAGATGCAATGTTGCCACCTTAATGGCCTCGCATTTGCGACATGCAGTTAGGCCCAAAAATAGATATACAGCTTCTCCACCCAAGACTTTGCCCGAAGCGTTCGATGAGCAAATAGCGTGGCAATGCGAAGCTCTGCCTACTGTAGCGGTGGTCATCACGGTGGTGCACATTGCCCCTGGTGATGATCACGGATATAATTCCATACTTTGGACACGGAGATAGTCTCTCGGGGAGAGAATCCACTGAACCACGTCGTGGCTTTGGTACTACGCAAAAAAACCGACCATCAGGAGCCGGATCTATCTCTCATGCTGTTGACTCCTGCGTCCTCTTCGAAGGTAGGCATGGTGGATCGCGTGGGTGCGGGAATATCCCTACGTGCACCTCTGTGCCCACGTTGCCCTCGTCCTACGCGGGAATTTGGGCATAGTGGATCGCGTGGGTGCATGAAATGCCACAATGGGGATAGCATCATTACTAGCCTGGCATGTGGTGGGGGACATACCACGATCCCTCCGTCCCGGAAAACCCTAGGAGGTTCTCTCTGCTCGAGCCTCTATGGCCGTGAGTCTCCGCGTCATCTCTGCATGTGATGGGGAGCGCATCCCATCTCCTCTCCTGCGTACGCCGCCGGGTTCGTGTGTGTCCCTCGGTCGGCCCATCACCTTTCTGAATCACATCTCGGGTGGCTCTGATCGAGTCCCCCTCAAAGGGGAACTTCCACCTACTCTCCAGCGTCCTGTGTCTCCCCGATCAAGGTCGGATTATCCCGGGCGTCATGGGCGCTAGCACCGGGCTGAGCCGGACTATGCTACGATACACTTTATACAACGGAAATAAACGATAATACACGGCAAAATAACAAGCGACTATATAGAACAAAATACGGAACTAGAATATGGAACAAATACATAAAATGCCGAACACTAAGCCATTTTTATAAATAAGAAATACAGTATGTGTTTAAGATAAATCAAAATGAGTACCTATCCTTGCTCTAGGCAGCAGGCCCTCTGCATGAAATAAAAATGTGTTTTGCAACGAGAGGCTAACGTCCTAGGCGGCGGAGAAAATTGCCATGAAAGCTGCTGTGCCAATGCGGAAATGGGGGTGATCCCACACCATAATGAACTGGCGGAAGGCGCGTGCCTCCTTCTCCCAGGACCAGGCAAAACCGAACCCGAAACCAATGCTCCACCTGCGAAAATCCACCAAATAACCCTCCTCGGTAAAAACGTTGTCTCCCGGGAACGGCGCGGAGCTCAAGTACGGCGAGAAAAGGGAAATTTCGAATCCTCCTGCCAAACCCTCCGGACGAAATGGAAACCTCTCAAGGCTGAAAAGCAGCCAGACACTTTGCCAAATCACCCCAATAGCATTTGCTCAACCAAGGCGTGTCCTCCCTGCAGCTTCGTCCTCTCTCCAGGCTGATCCTCAGGGAGTAGCTCCTATACCCGCGTCCACCAATCTCTGCGTCCTGGCTGACGAAGGAAAAACACACTCGGCCAGGCACTCGAAGTCCCCACGAAGCCAAGGCGAGATCTCAAGACGGGGAGACACTCGGTCGCACTAAAGCGATCTTGAGACCGACTAAACAACCGGCGTCTTTGAAGTAGACGAGAATTCTAGCTCTCAATATCAATATCCTTATCAACAATGCCAAATGGAGTGAAAACCCACCTTTTTATAGTGCTAGCTCCTCAAAACCCTAAACTGCGTCCTTGCTCTCCTCCTTGACTGCTTGGGTTACCTTGGGAGTCGTGAGGCCTTCCCTCATGTGTATGTGGACCCCCAAGGCCATTCCTTTAAGTCACAACGTCCATCAACTAGGAAAGCACTTTATTTTATTAAGTGAGTTGACCCCTTAATTCTCACTTTATTTATTAATTTAACTAAAGGCGGCAAAACTATACAAAAATGAAATATTCCAATTAGCAGTGCTAATTAGGAATATTACACATATGTGGAGATGTTATCTACTTGGTAGGAGTTTCGTCTTGATGAGTGATCATAGTGGACTAAGGTACTTTTTTGACCAACATATCCTAAACTTCAGGCAAGCTAGGTGGTTGTCCACTCTCAATGAGTTTGATTTTCAGATCGCTTACATCAAGGGAAAGGAGAACAGGGCTGCATATGCTCCTAGTAGGAGAGTGCAGGTGAATAATATTGCAGTAGTGAGTTCTTATGGGATATATTTCTAGGAGAGAATCTTTCGGGAAGGACAACATGATGATAGGTATTAGCAGTTGAGGCACGGTATCAAAAACAGGGTAAAGGTGATAGGGATGAGGAGTAGCATCTCACAACATATGGCTTGGTCAGATTTAGGAACATGATTTATGTACCAAATGAAAGTGAGATCAAGAAGCTTACCTTGAGGGAGTTTCATATTGAACCATATTCATGTCACCTAGGATATCAGAAGACATTGAGAGCAGTTAAGAAGCTCTATCATTGGCTAATTTTGAAGAAAGAGGTGGTTTAGTTTGTTGCGAGATGTTTTGATTATCAGTAGGTAAAATCATTGTGTAAGCATCTAGGTGGTCTATTCTATCCGATTGTGATTCTATAGTGGAAATGGGAGGCCATTTCCATGGATTTCAATATAGGTTTACCGAGAAAATTGAAGCAGCATGATTCCATCATGGTTGTGGTTAACAAGCTAAGTAAGGTAACTTACTTCATTGCAGTTAAGTCTACGAATTCAACTAGTGAGGTAACTCATATGTTTATCAAGGAGATAATGAGATTTCATGGTGTTCCCAAGAATATCGTATCAAAAAGAGATGTGAATTTCTCTTCCAAGTTTTGGAAGGAGTTTTTTGTAGACTTGGCGACAGAGTTGAATTTCAGTACAACTTATCGTTTGCGGACATATGGACAGATAGAGAGGGTTAACATGATTCTTGAGAACATGTTGAGGATGCACGTTATGCATCAATAGAGGAAGTGGGAAGAGTATCTTCCACTGGTGGAGTTTACAAATAATAATGGGTATTAGGAGTCCTTGAAGATGATTCCATTTGAGTTTATTTATAGGTGGAGTTGTAATACTCCTATCAACTGGAGTGGTCCAGTGAACAGGTTGTTGATTCGACTAGATATTTTGGTAGAGATGGAATAAGAAATGGAGTTTATTAAGAGGAATTTGAAGGAAGCACAGGACAGGTAGAAGATTTATATAGATAAAAACAGGGTATTTAAGGATTTTTAGGTTGGGGAGCATGTGTACTTTCACATCAATCCCAAGAGGATATTCTTGAGGATTGGATCATTTGCCAAGGTGGCACCTCGGTATTGATGGCCTTTTGAGATCCTTGAGAGGATTGGACTAGTGCCCTACATACTTTCACTATCTCCAACAGTGAAAGTCCATGATGTTTTCCATGTTTCATTACTTAAGAGATATGTGCAGGATGTTGATCATGTGATTGACTAATATGTATTACAGGTGGAATCAAAGGGGGAATTACAATCATAACCACAATGCATATTGCAATGGAAAAAACTCATGCTCTAGAACCGAGCAATCGAGCAAGTTAAAATCCAGTGGAAGCACTTTGGACTCAATGAAGCTACATGGGAGATGGTTGATCAGATGCGGGATTTGTATCCTTCATTATTTTTTGGTACAATAAAATGAGTTTTATTATATGTATATGTATGTATAGTGTAAATTCTTCATTGAGCTAGGTTATAAAGCTCCAATAAGTGGTATGTTTTTTTTGTTTTAGCAGGATGTCATTTTAAATACTATATCGAGTTATGTTATAAAGCTCCATAGGCAGTATATTTTGTTTTCAAAGTTTTTCTGGTCATAGGTGTCATAGAACACAGAGCATTGTGTTCCCTTAAGGGGTAGGGGTTTGTAACATCCCCAAGTTAATGTTCATGTAATAAAGGAAAAAAATACCAAGGTCATGGGACACGTATTCCAAGCTGAATGGTTGGAAAAGCATTATAGTGGGAATAACTTTTAGTTTATTAATTTCTATGGAAATTGGCAAAGGAAAAGAGGCATTAATTGGAATTTATTTATGAAAATAAAGGAAAATATGAGAAAAGGGAGCTGAAGAGAAACAGATTTGCATGTTAACGAAATTAGAAGGAAAATTAAGGAAAATGAAGAAAAAAGGAGACATCGATAATAAAAAGGATTCAAAGAATTAGTTAACACTTTTTTGTTGGTTTATATTTTGCCAGATTTAGCTTGGGTCAAGTGAGAAAGAAAGAGAGAGAGAGAACCAAGAGGAGAAAGCAATAAAGCAATCAAAGGAAGGAAAAGGAAAGCAAAGGAAAGAAAAGGACAAGCAAGGAGAAGGTTGGATCAACAGCTTTAGCAGGAATATTTTGCAATTAATAGGTTGCATGTGTGATTTATTAACTGAGGTGTGAATTCTTGGTACATGAATTTTTTATTTGGTTCATTTTTTGTCATCAGCATGGGTTTTTTCAGTTTTGACAGTGGTTTCATCCATGCCTTACCATTTCCTGGATAGCCATGATCTAGTGAGATTTATTTATTGGTTAATATTTGGATTTATGGAAGCTTTTGGAACTGTGTGAGGTGGTCTCAGGAAAATTCCCAAGGGTGTGGGGTGGAGATGGTTTTTTCGGGAAGCCCTCGACCAATGTATGGAGAGAGGAAAATTCCTCAAGGTATGGTGAAGAAATTTTGAGGCATCCAACATTGGTATAATTTTGTGATATCATAGTATTTTGAGGGTGGAGGTGGATTAACCTCTGGATTCCATTGGTTTTTGATGTCTTGGTTTATCCAATGAGATCCCGCATTCATGCTTGGAATATGGCACAGGGGTGATTGGTTGAAAAAAATATTTGGTTCTTCTCAATCTATGGTACGTGGAAGTCCCTGACTTGGTTGGATTTTTCATATGTTAATGAGAGTTATTTTCCCATTGTAATCTATGAGCACCTGTCCTTGTTATTATGTTTATTTGATGGCAGTTATGTCATGGCTAATATTTTGATTATATGTTGGTTTTAAGCATGATTTATGATGTATTCTAGTTATGGTTCTTGTTATGCATTGATAAGTTAATGAATGCATGGACTAACTTGTGTGGTTGCAACTACTTGAGAGGGCATTAGACCTTCTTAGTGAATTTCAGGAAAATTTCAAAGATTTATTCTCAGATATGCATTCATGACCTATAGCTTACATGTTTACCATATGTTTGAAAAAATTTCGAGTATGTTCTAAATAATCTAGGTCAATTTCTGAATTCAATTTTGAATTATTTTTGTTGTCGTTATGATAAATATGTTTCTGAAAAGTTATAGGAAGTTTTGGGCAGTGGTATAGAGACTAGCCTAGAAAAGTGGCTCATATCTTGATACCATAGGCACAACATTGAGGATTTGAGGCCATAACTGCATGGAGCAAGACTTGTGAGTGCGGTTGGAGGCTCATAACCACATGCAAGAAGTTTCAAGGGTGTGGTTATAGGTCTAGGTCATAGAAAAAAGGGTTTCAACTCAGGGATTGGTCATCTGAGTTGGTTGTTCAGCCTCTCAGTGATCTATGGTTCTCGAGGATGGTCAGTAAGTCTAATTTTTAGCCCCCACTTCCTTAACTAGAACTAAGAGGTCAGGTCATGTCATAGTGGTGCTCTGCTTCAAATTTACCCAAAGGGCTTGTGAAAGCGGGTAAATATGGGGTGGCATGTTACATTGGTTTATTTTTTCCAAGAGAGGAAGCAAGATGAAATTCTTGATAACTATCTTCCTTTGCATCCATTTTATAACCACTTGTGAATCACCATAGATATGGAGAGATTTGACATTCATGTATATTTCCAAAAGAATGATAATGTATAGAGAAAAAATTTGGCATGTTTATTTGTAGTTGGCCCAATATTGGTTGAGAATGAAAGATAATGTGAGTATGATAGATGAATAATGTCTCATGCACCTCTAATTTATGAGGGAGGGGGGGACTGAGTAACGTCGTTGAAAAAATCCTAGGGAGAGTCGGTTTACAATACAATGAGACGTGGAGGAACAAGATAATGAGATAATTGTCAAGGTTTTTTAGGAAAGTTTAAAGGAGTTTAGGATTATGTTCTCAAAAATAGAAACATTTATTTCAAGCCAGATTACCCAATTGGCACACAGAGGGGGTCCCTTGAGGTTGTCTTGAAGGTGGCGAGTGAGCCAATGTTGCTGGCAAAGATTTGTGTTTTCAACTATCTAGTCCAATGCTTGAGGGAAAGAGATTTTAATGTCCAACCATACTTGTTTGGTAAAGGGGCTATTTATGATTAGGTGGTTTATATATTTAGCATCATATTTGTAGAGAAGGCATATGTTGAGACCCTGAAAAGACTTTGTTTGGAGAATGTCCTGGGTAGGGACCTTCCTCTTTAACTGAGCAGTTTTTTTTTAAAGAGCAACTTAATTTCCAAAGGATTTTCCCTCACTGAGTATTTTCAACCTCATATAGCTAGGAGATATATCCATATTTCAAATAAAACTTCCAATGTGGTATTTTGGTCCATATAAGCTAGTCTTCATTGTATGAAATGCTAAATTTTGATAATTTTAAAGCTTTAATCAAAAAAATCCCAAGCAGATGCATCCTCACCTTCAATTTGTAAATCAGTGGTTATGGGAGGGATATGTAGGCCTGGGATAATTTCCTTTGAGTAGCCAAAATATGTATCAGCAAGTTAAGAAGTCGATGCCAATGCTAACTACCAATCCAGAGATCCCTTCCCAAAATAATATTTTGGTCATTTCCCACCTTCCAATAGAGGTGATCACCAATGAAAAAAATGCTTTAGGAATCCTTTCCAAACAACAGATCCATTCTAAGAGGATTTTTTAGTAGAATGAATCCAATCTAGAAAGGATAAAGGTGTTATACATTTTTGGACCATGACATGAGTCCACAAACCGATTGTAACACTCCCTTACACCCCCTTGTACTCCCAGAGACTAAGGCGTTACTTTATAATTAACCTGACCCCCATGGTCTATGGTGAATATGGGGTTACAAAAATCCTCTTTTCCAACTTCTTTAGAAACCAAAATAAAGGTCACCATTGAATTTGTATCGTTGATATATTTTTGAAGATATAAACTTTATCTCAATTTGACTCCCGAGTTGAAATTTATGCCCCTCTAAAGTTTAGGCCATTAACCCTTACCATATCAGTAAGGCATGATAATGTAGTACCCATGAATGGCTTACATGCCTCTTCCATGTCGCTCACAATCTAGCATGGCACCCATTTCCCCACCACGTTGTGTCTTATGAAACAATAGTATTAAACCTTTCATAGTGCGATGGGAAATTTCATGTCATTTACCAGGAATAATTCCCATCTAGCACACTTTGTTAATTGGCACCTTCCTTAAACACCACGGCACATCTTATGAAACACTCATATCAAAAATTTCACGTCAAGATGGGAAATTTGGTGTTAGGTAATGGATATATCCCCTTTAGTTCCTTATGTCAGCATTACACCCCACTATGAGAATACACTGTAAAATATCGCCAGGGAACTAAGCTCCATGTTGACGTGGCTCTTAGCCACATCAGTACCACATGGCACCCCCAAGCCATGGCACCCTGAAAAAACTGCAACATGTTATCTAGATTAGGATGAATCAACATCCAAAGGCGATCGTTCCCAACCATCGTGTGGCACTGCCTCGTAGGCACCACGTCAGCCATTTCCACCATATTTTTTTGACGTAACAATAACATCGGGGTGACATCACCTTACCATGTGGCATCCTCCAGTGATGACACATCTCATCCAAAAACAATCACGTGGTCATCCAAAAATGCCATTCCTACCTGCCACGTGTCATGCTGACAATGTTCCATGTTAAAATATTTTCCATGTCACATATCTACATCTTACGAGATCTCAGGTGGCATCCTTGTAGCCTTACTTGGCTTACATGGCATCTGCCGCTTCATCTCAATTTGTGTGTCCCACAGGGTCCAGTCACCTTTGTTTAAAATCACAATTTCCTTTATACCTGGTTCTAAGCGATATCCAGAAATGCATAGATTGTGCATTGAGTCAAACTCCCTAGACCCCTAGACCCTTCTACATCTCATCAGTCCTATCCCACATCTGGTCTTCCCAAGTTCATACTTTTCCCTCACCCCCAGATTTCATGTATTCTCGAAAACATTCCCCTCTTGTGGGGTGATCTAACCTTGCGTCAGTTTTCCACCAAAAGACCCCACCCCAAATTTCATTTGAAATTTGGCTCACAAATATATCTGGATCCCAACTATTAGGTTTCTAAAATGGGCCCCACCCCAGATATAACTTGAGTTTACCTTCTCCGTGACACATCCAAATCAGTTTCAATTCAACATTTCCACAAAAGCATGCAAGTGAAAATTTCCCAAATGTTCGGACGCCCTCATACATCCACCAAGCTTGCAATGTATCCAACCCAAATAAAAAATCACACTAAATGCTTATTCAATGCCAGATGAAATTCTAAACTCCAATGATGCTCATACTTAAATATTCTAATGGATTTTACAGGGCCTTTACCCAAGTGTCCCTTAATGCATAGTGTTTCTCAGAACACTAGTGTTTGTAGGAATGAAACATCCATTCCAATTCTAACATCCAGACATTATACATAACCATAACACAAATATTGGAACAATCAATAGGTCTATTAATAGGTACTAAAACAAGACGAGCCTTGGCCAACATTGTTTTGTAAATTTAACCACAACAACACCATAAGAACCCAATAATGGGTCCCAAATATACCTCCATTAGATCTAATGGTATATCATACATTGAAACATCATCACTCCTTCACCAGGAAACACAAAACAAAAATAGGCTTAAGAAATCAAATATCCATGAAGAGAATATCCTAAACCATGGAATTCATACACTATAACAATTTATGAAGCACATCAAACATTCATACATAACCATCTCATTCCAAATAACCATGAATAGCACATTACCCATTAACAATACATAACAAGTTAGCATCATGGTTATGGTAGTGAGCTACTTAAGATTATAAATATATATAGATAGCTAAAACTTATGAAATCATTAATTAGTCCTAAGTGATATCAAATCACCAGTCAAGGACATATGAGACAACCTACAAATCATTAAGACGGTTGCATCCACATAACTCAAACAACTCATAATCACCATAGATATATAATTTAATTGGTCAACCATGCTTAGATATTGAATCAGGAATTCTCACGCAGGACTAATCATTGATCATAAGCACTATAAGGCTTACTATAGCCTATAGTATAACATGCATAACAAGGATTACGTGTCTGTGTATATTGATTTAGTTGGAAAGTGAATGAGGGAATTTCACTTAAAACCCAACCATAGGCCAACTACACTATAACCTTTCTTGTAGCTAACCACCCTAGAGCTAGATCCAGGGTTGAAGGGAAATTCTTGCATTTGGAAAGATTTCACACCAATGGGTAAGACATTATTTCAAGAGATGGAGTCCACAATTACAATGCTTCACCGGCTCTACAACTAGCACTTGTTGGCCCATTCAGTCACTAAATTCCACACAGGATTAGATAAATAATTAAATGGTTTAAGATATATCCACATAGATGATTAACCAAGTCATAAAGAACAATATATCAGTTCATTGGTAAGCATCGGAAAACAGGGAAATACGACCCATTCAAGCCTGACCACTCCCAGTCACAGTGCATCTAGCATGCCCTTTTTCTCTCTTTATTGCTACCCCCTAGATACTAGAGCCCAACTTGGCTCTTCAATTCATTCTCTCCCCTCAATGTGTGATCTAGAACCCCAGGAATGGGAACTGCCTTCCCTTTTGTACAACCCAGTACAATCATGTCCCTTCATCTATCATGAAGTAGTTTGGTCAATTACACCACCTCTTCCCTCTTCAAGTGAGGGAATTATTCCACTTATTTACTCATAACACTCGCCAATGAGATTTTCCTGCTATAGTTTATTCCTAAACACTTCGCATAACACCTATCATACAATTGACCCCCGAGTGTACAATTAATCTCAACATTTATTCAGTTGTATGGGTCGTGTATTTTCAAGCAAGACAAGTGGGCAGGTAGGTTTCAAGCATTAAAATGGATTTAAGTAAGGTAGGTGAGCAAGCAAGTTTTCCACAATCCAAGGATCTGTAAGGCTATCCAATATTCAATTTTGTTAATTAATTAATAATAATTACTATATGTTTAATCAAAGGTCCATCCAGTCGTGGTCCTCCCACGATGGCGTTAAAATCACATTACAATAAGCAAGGGTATAACAGGAGGATGTTGCACTAGTCCCTTGGATGAGACTCCAAACACATTTTTCTGCCAATTCTTGCGCAAATTTTGGGAGTTGTTTTATCCCCCATCCACCAAAATATTTTGGGAGAGAATTCGATTCTTAATAAATCAGTACAAATGCTCGCTTTTTCTCATTTCTTAGCCAAAGGAAACGAACATAAACTTGTTAATTCTTATTCAAAATCCCCAAGTGAATCGAAGCTAAAGAAGCCCAATAGATAGGGATGGATTCAATTACAAACTTACAGTGGACAAGACACGTAGCTCTAAAGAGCCATCGATTGCTCCAAGTTTGGTCCTTTTCACAAAATTTTCCAATAGCCATGACCAATCTTACTTATGATAGCTACAAGGTTTGAGAAGAAAATCAAGATATTTAAACCCTTGATAAATATTTTTCAACAAATATGCTAGAATTTCTTCAATGGGGGTGATTTCATTCTCATTCATAGACCAACCATAAATGGAAGAGTTATGATTATTCATTTTCATGCATATATTTTGGCTGAAAGAGATAGTATGGATTTTAAATTCCTAATATGAGGAATTCCTCCATCCAATAAGATAAGGACATCATCTAGAAAAAGGAGATGCGAAAGAAAGCAATTTTGTGAGATAAGGACAACTTTGAAGTTGCCATTGTGGACTACATCAAAAAGTAACTTGATGATACATTTTTCTACAAGAAGAAAAATAAGAGGGGAGAGGGGTAACCCCTATAGAATTCCTTACTTATCATGGAAAAAGGGGGAAGTATCCCTATTGATAATAATGGCAAAGGAATAGGAATTAATGCAATTCATAACCCGAGTGACAAAAGAGTGGGAGAAGCTTAGGCGGATCAAAAGATGTCTTAAGTAAATCAAATTTACTTTGTCAAAGGTTTTTGAGAGGTCAGCCTTAAGGATAAGAGCCTTTTTCTTGAGGGAGTGGATGGTGTGAACGACCTCATGATCTAGACCAATTGCTTCATGAATTTGTCTATCATTAAAAAATTGAATAATTCAAGAGATATTTGGTGAGAAAGGGTATCCTTTAACTGGAGGGTTATAATCTTGGTGATTATGTTGTAGGTAGTGTTGCAAAAGGAGATGGGCATGAAGTAGTCAAAAGATTAAACATTTTTAGTCTTGGGAATGAGGGCTAAAAATGTGGAGTTAAAATGAGCTAAAATCTGACTAGAAGATCTAGATTTTTAATGACAGAGTGTAGGTCATCTCCAATGAAATCCATGCATTGAATGTAGAATTCAATGGGAATCCCATCGGGACCTAAGATTTTATCTTTCTGAAAGCTATGAAGAACATTTTCCAACTCATTCTTTGTTACCTTAGACATGAGAAGTTAGCTTTCCTCCTCATATATGAAACTAGGAAAGTGCCTTTCCTATAGAAATATGGTGATATAATTGCAACTACTCAAGAAATTTAATCTACATCAAGAGACACAATTCTACTCTACTGCTTTGCGGAAATTAATTCAAAATTTAGAACAACATTTGCAAACATGCATCAATCACATACACAAGTACACATATTTATCTAGGCAAAACCAACTGGTAAAAACCCCTTAATCCTTATTACATTAATCAAATGAATATAGAATGTATTACAATTGCTTACTTTCTCTAAGCACAAACTGCAAGTGAATAATTGTTCTCTCTTCTCAATGAGAAGCTCTGACCTAGACTTAGTCAATTTTTGCCTCTGTTTGAGCCCCTATTTACTTGCGCAAATTCTGAGGAAATTGGCCCCTATTATTTAGGAATTTCCTCCAAAATTCTTGCGCAATTCCCAATAATCGATCTCTGACTGCATACAACACCAATACACTCAAGAATTGTCTACAACTGATGTTACACTACCTTGGAATCTCCACCACAGGTAATAAATTCGAATTCCTTTCATGCATGATATATTTTTGGTTGATTGATCAATTAACTAGATGATCATTGAGTTAGATTGTTGTCCCACTGCACAACTGAGCTCCAATTAGTTTTATCAATAGTTATAACTATTTTAATGGAATACAACTGGAAATAACTGAACTGGATTGCTACAAATTAGAAATCAACACATGCACATTGAACTCCAAGCCCTTAACTTGAATTTACTTAGCTAACTGAGTGACAAGAGCTAGGTCACCTCAGTTAACTGCCTTCAAGTTGCCTGTTGATGTGGAAATTTCGAATTTTCTTAATTTGACTAAGGAAAAGTCAAATTGAAACTTTCTTGCTACACTTCTCAATACTCCCTCTTAGCAAGAAAGGGATTTTCAACCACCCCTTACCCTACACCTATGGAATTCGTACTTCCCTCTTGACAAATCCTTTTTTAATTTGCGAGCATCTTGTTCCTATGTCAGAATGTATTGTAGCAACATTACCCGCCTTTGCACACAGTCCCGTAAATGATGATACCGAATATCAATATGCATGGATTGATTTTGAAATACAAAATTCTCAGAGAGCTTAATGAAACTCTAATTATCACAATAGACCACAGTTGGATCCATCCCCTGACCAAACAATCCCACAAGTAACTTTCTCATCCAGATTGCCTCACATGTTGCTTGACTTGTAGCTATGTATTCAGCTTCTTCTGAGTTGAGCGCCACAGACCTCTACTTCCTACTATACTAGGAAAATTATGTGGACCGAACACTAAAAATTCCACCTAATGTACTCTTTCAGACGGATGGACTCCCTTCCTAATCTAAATTTTTAAGCCACAAAGCTTGACCCATGTGTACCATAATTCATATTGGGGAGTGCCTTTGAGGTACCGTAATACATGCTTTGCTGACTAATCATATCTTGGCTCAGCTGGTTAACTGCATATAACATATATGGTTGTGTGTTCACAAGATACATCAATGAACCCACTAGGTGCTAGTAATTGGTAGCATTAACATCTTCACCTAAAGTGGCATCCTCCTTCCTCAAATTCATTGCTAGGGGTGTCTCCATGGGCTTAAAACTCTCCATGTGAAATCTATGTAGTATCTCATAGGCATACTTTCCTTGAGACGCAAACAATTCCCCATCGCCTTGCCATACTTCCAACCCGAGGAAGTAGTGCATGAGACCCATGTATTTCATCTTAAATTCCCTTACAAGGTCCTCCTTACAAGAGCTAATCAGTTGCTCATCACTTGTCAATATTAAATCATAAACATATAACACAATGATTAGTAATTTACATTCTACCAAAATATGATAAAGGTTCGCATCTGCTTCACTTTTGATGAAACCCAGATAATTATTGATCTTAGTGTACCAAGCTCGGGTGCATGTTTGAGACTGTAAGATTCTCGTCTGAGTCTGCACACATGATACTACCGATCAAATGTCTAAAAACCTTCTGTTTTCTCGATGTACACTTCCTCCTCAATAACACCATTTAGAAATTTTATTTTTGCATCCATTTGGTGGATATTCCACCCCATTTGTGCAGCCAGTGAAAGAATTGATATAATGGATGAATACCTTGCTACAAGAGAAAAGGTTTCCTCGTAGTAAATTCCCTCAACTTGATACAATCATTTGGCAACAAATTTGGCCTTGTACTTCTCTATGCTTCCATATTCTGCATGCTTAAACTTGAATATCCATATTGAACCCAAAACTGATTTATTTTTCAGTCTTGGGACCATTTCCCAAACACTGTTCTTTATGATGGATTCATGTTCTTCCACCATTGCATCAACCCAAACCGGTTGCTCAGCTGCTTCCTCAAAAGAGGATGGCTCAGTCTCTACAAGCTCAGTCATTAGACCCATGTAGCTAGTGTACCTCTCTTGTGACCTCCTTTTCCTACGCAAATTTGAAGGGGCTCCCACATTATCCCTTTCATCCTGCACTAATCTATCAACTTTCTTGGTTCTTTTTCTACCTTATCTGGGTGGTTCTGCTTGAGTGGATGTATCCACTTTGCCTCCTCTTTTCCCCTCCATTTGTGGGTGCTCCACAACTTGTTGAGGCTCCTCCTTTGGAGTTAAAAGCTCCTCTTTTGGTGGGAACTGAAGCTACTTCTCAAGGGAGCATCTCATTTCTTTCTTCTCATCAAACTTTACATCCCTTCGCACAACTGTCATTATAAGGGAAGGTAAGTACACTCTGTAATTGTGTGTAGTTTCAATGTAACCCAAAAAATCTCCCAACTCTACTATCAGCTCAAGTTTCTTACTCAATTTTTTGGAGACATGGCAGTAAACAAAGGCTCCAAAAATTCTAAAATGAGACACATCTGGCTTTCTCCTCCATAAATCCTCCTCTAGCATAATCAAACCAAGAATCTAATGAGGATTCTAGTTTTTCAAGTAGACTGTTGTGTTACATGCATATGCCCACAAATGCAGTGGAAAACCTAGGTCATGTAGCATATCTCTTGTGTCTCCCACAATGCTCTGGTTATTCTTCTAAACTACCCCATTCTACTGTGGGTTGTGGGGAGCTTTCAGTTCTCTTTGAATTCCTTCTTTTGCACAAAACTCCTTGAAGGAATTCAAAACATACTCGCCTTGATTTTTTCTCCTAACAGCCTTCACCTTCTTGTCATTCTCTTTCTCAACTAGTGCCTTGAATTCTACAAACTTTGAGAATGTCTCATCCTTCTTCCCCGTGAAGAAGATCCGGCGCTTCCTTAAGGAATCATCAATACTAATAACATAGTATTTATGTCTTGCAGTGTAGGTTGTCGAGAAGGGTACACAAACATCAATGTGGACTCTCTCCAAGGTTGCATGTGCTTTGTTGTCTCGATCATGGAATGTGGATTTTACATATTTCCCCAAGGTATAACGCTTGCAGACATCCTGCTTCTCAAGTGATCCTTTAGGGATTCTGGTGGTTATTTTTTACGTAGTCTTTAAGGCACCATGATGCAAATGGCACAAAATCTTGTTGTAGAGTTCACCCACATCGCAACTTTTCACTTTCTTTTTCTTACTGCATAATGAAACACAATCTTCCACATCAATTTTATATAAGTTCTTCACATGAACCCCAATATCCTTCACCTTCCCAGTAGCTATGTGTCTCAAAAAGGATTTCATTTTACTAAAGATCACATCATAGCCACAGTCTTCCAAAACTACTACAGAGATGAGTTTCATCTTCAGGCCTGGTACAAACATGACATCTTTGAGGTGAAGAGGAGATCTTGAATCCCTTTTAAAGGTTACTGTACCAATCCCAGTAGTGTTGTACCTTTTGTCATCCCCAATCTCAATATGCATCTAGAGATATTTCTCCTCCAGGTCACTGAAAAAATCTCCATTGTCATGTGGAACGAGGCACTGGAGTCCAATTACCACACACTCCCTATCATAGTTCTATTCATGCATGTGATAAGGGTGAAGTCTAGCTCAAACTTTGAAGCCAATGCTTCACCTATTTCTCCTCCTGAGTTCTTCTTACTAGACTTTTTATGTGGACACTTTGTAGCATAGTGCCAGAATTCTTGACAATTGAAGCATTTTATTTTGGACAAGTCTTTGTTCTTACCCCCTTTGTTGGATTCTAGTTTGGTTTGAGATTTCTTCCCTTTTCCCTTCTTTCCCTTTCCAACCAATGCAAAATTTTCTTCATCCTCTCCCTTGGATGAAACTCCATCTCTGGTACTTCACCTGATTTCTTCTTGTACCAAATCAAACCATAAGTGTTCCCAATTTGGTAATTTCTCCCTCTCGTTCACCGAGTCATGGTAACTATGCCAACTTTTGGTAAGGCCTAGAAGAGCTAGGATCACTAGGTAATCTTCTACAACACCAAACCCTCCAATCTCATCCCGAAATTTTTTAAATATGGTGAGATATTGCGGGATATTATCATTATTTTTCATCTTGATGTTTCTAAGTTTGTCTTTGAGGGCCATTTTTCTATGGCCATTGTTATTCTTAAATAGCTTTGTCAATGCTTTCCACATTGCGAAAGGATTTTCTTTCCCATGGATATTTTAGACAATGTGGTCTCTAACTCCCTCTAGAATTATTCTCCTCTTCTTGGATACATCTTTCTTCCATTGGGCTAGGTTCTAGGCATCAGTTGATCCTGGTTTTGGAATGTTTGTCTTAACATATTCCAGCAATCCATTGACATAAAGCACCACCTCCATGCGATCCTTCCATGCAATTAAATTCGAGTTGCCTTCCAAGGCATACTCTAATATCATTCCATTGAAGGCCATTTTCCTAACTCTGAAGAAATCCTGCTACACTGAAGCTGTAAATTCGAACCTCTTGAGGAAAAACTTCGAAATTATTTTTCCAATGTGAATCCTGCTCTGATACCATGTAGAAATATGGTGATAGAATTTCAACTGCTCAAGAAATTTAATCTAAACCAAGAAACCCAATTATACTCTACTTATCTACAAAAAATAATTCACAATTTAGAACAACACTCTCAAACATGCATCAATCACATACACAAGTACATAGATTTATCTAGGGGAAACCAACTGGTAAAAACCCCTTAAGCTTGCTTGCATTAATCAGAAGAATAGATAATTTATTGCAATTGCTCGCTCGCTCTGAGCATAACTTGAAAGTGAATAATTGTTATCTCTGCTCAATGAGAAGCTCTGGCCTAGACTTAGTCAATTTCTACCTCTGCTTAAGCCCCTATTTCCTTTTGCAAATCCTAAGGAAATTATCCCCTATTATTTAGGAATTTCCTCCAAAATTCTTGCGGAATTCCCAAGGATTGATCTCTGACTACATGCAACACTTGTGACACTCAATAATAGTCTACAACTAATGTTACACTGCCTTGGAATATCCACCACATCTGAGTAATTCGAATTCCTTGCATGCATGACTTATTTTTGGTTGATTGATCAGTTAATTGGATGATCACTGAGTTAGATTATTGTCCCATTGCACAACTGACCTCCAACTAGTTCTATCAACATTTAGAACTAGTTTAAATGAATACAGCTGGACATAATTGAAATGTATTGCTACAAATTAGCAATAAACACATGAAAACTTAACTCCAAACCCTTAACTTGAATTTACTGAGCTAACTGAGTGACAAGAGCCATGTCACCTCAGTTAGTTTCCTCCAAGTTGTCTGATTATGTGGAAATTTCGAATTTTCTCAATTTGACCATGGAAAATTCAAAGTGAGACTTTCTTGCTACACTTTTCAAAATTTCCATTTAAATAATATGCTTGATTTTGGCCCGTTCTTATTGTTTGAAAATAAATTTGCAATATGAGATGGCTACCTAGGCTATGTTAGAGAAAGAAGTGGCAAGAGTCCCTGAGGGACCAATGATTCCCCATATGGTTTTTATGGTCTTCATATGATTTTCCACCTTATGGAAATATTTAGTATTGTCATCACTAGATTGGAGCCAAAGGGCTTAACTCTTTAGATGCCACTCGTTTTCACAATGTAAGAGGATTCTTCTTCTAGTTTTTTCTAGCTGATAAATTCTAGCAAAAAGGTCTTTATGAGAGTTATCAAAGGCAGATTGATTCCATGGGGATTGCAATTGAGATTATGTGTTAGCCACAAACTTAGAGTTCTTATATTTTTTATTTTTTTCCCAATCAAGGTGATCCCTTTGGACTTTTTAACATTTTGTTGGAATTGGATAGGAAGGGATTCTAGAGAATCATGGGAAAACATGGATCGTTTTTCTTTTATAAGGGTAATCAGGGAAGGGTCATCCAACTAAGAGGGATTTACTTTAAAGGGGATTGGGGATTTTGTAGGGAAAGACTCAAAGTTGAGGATAATTAGGACGTGATCTAAATCTCCACCTGTAGAGGACCATTTTATAATTTTTATTATAGTGTCAAGGAGGGCATCCAATATAACAAAATGATCCAAACATGATGCAGGAGAATCCAAGCCAAATTTTCATTATTCAATTATGTAATAAGGGGGGTGAGATATTTTAATTATTTTATTAATTAAATTTCTTATTTTTAATAAATTAAGAGAAAATTATAAATGTGTGGATTTTTTGTAAATATTCTTTAATAATTAAAGGATATGAGTGGAGTGGAATTAGGTAGATAATATAGGGAGTAGGAATTCCATATATGGGACTTTGTTGAGTCCAAAACTAGAATAAATTTAAATTAGATTTAAGATGAGATTTGTGTGGAGGAATTTATGGAGGGAAATAAATTCATTATTTATGTATATATAGGAGGGTTTTGTGAGGATGAGAGACAGTTGAGAGCAGTGAGGAGTATAGTGAGAGTGAGAGATGGTTTGAAGGGCTGAGAGCCAAGAGGCCATCCAATGCAATATTTGGTCAAAGAGTTTTTTGGTTTATTATCAGTATTTTTATGTGGCTCTCTTTCCTTCATATGTATTTTTTTTCCTGAATATCTTTATGGTTTTAATGAAGAATTATTGAGAGTATTCATGCTGGGTGAAATACTCATGTTTATATGCTAGGATTCTGATTTAACCCAGAATCCCTACATCATTTGGTATCAGAGCTGATAGATGCTTATTTTGAATCTGCAAGTATATTAACATGAAAATTGCAGGAAGAACCTGGAGTTTACATCATTAGTGAAGTCGAGTTGGGAAATGTACCAGAAAATCAAACTGTGATTTGAAGGAAGGACGGAATTAAAGTGAGAATGGACCAATGTAGGATCATTTCATAAAGGATGCAGAGTGAGCTCTCATGCTCGTTGAAGCTTGTCAATAGCGTGAAACAAAACGGACCTGCGTGAGCAACGCAGGTGCAGAGGCCTTACCCAGCAATCAGAGGGAAGTGAATAAACGAATTCGCAGAAGTTTTATTCAACCATCATAGGGATCAACCGTTGTAAGATTGATCATCGGATAGAGGTATGAATGAAACCGAAATGCTTTGTAAATAGAACGGAACCTGTAATTCCTGTGTAGTGGTTTTAAAATCTACGTTTGTTGTGAGATGATTGAAACCTGTTGAATTGACACATTAACAACCTGATGCCTGATGAAATAAATGATGGTTTAAAGTATGCGTTCAACACAAGTGATTCACCAGAATTGCAATCGATTTATAATTGAGGTTGACCACAGTTGCTGTGAAGGTTTGATGTGACCACCTATTTCAATCATAATGCATATTTTATGTTGTCAACAACTGATTCTTCAATTCCATTATTATATACATACAGATGCTCCCTTAAAAGTTCAACTTGTTTTCTGCATGAAGTTTATATAATAGCACTGAAACATGAAGATTGTGCGTATTTTCCATCCTCAGGCAGCTAATGTCAATTAAATGTGACAACTCTGGCAACGATCATTCCATATCAAGGTTAGACGAGTCACTAATATCAAGGAAGAGCTCGAATTATTCTCAAATAGTTGGGCCAAAAACTAGAGGCCGAAAAAATGCTCTGTTCGCACCAGATTTAAGAAGGAGATCCTACACTACAATTTGATCCATTCACATCAGATCCTACACGGTAATATTCAGACCCAAATTTCTTGTGATTATGCCAAGAGAAGGATCCCAATTGGCATATAGGTGGGCTGAGATTTAAGGAGCTTACAGATATTGGTAGTAAATTTTCATTTCCAGATCCAAGGTTGAGTAAATAAGGGAGTTGTTACAGATTTTTTTTATGCCCAAAATTTTAATGGGTCAAGTCTGCATTAATTTAGGAGCTGAAATGTTTGAAGCACCAAGGCTTTGAGGGTTGAATTATTATTTCCAGAGGATATAAAACCAAACTAATTACTAAGAGATATTTTTATCAGCCACAAAGGACTGTCGAATTGCATGACTGATCTGCACCTTCTTCAAGGAGTATAGAGGTCACAGTTTGTTTTCCAACGAGTACTAAATATCTGCACTGAAGGTGTGTCACATTACATTCCACAGAAAGGGTGAATATCTGATATTTTAATGAGGTCGAGTAGTGGAAGCGTGGTGACATTGAACAACAACAACTATCGTGAACAACCCTCACGTGGCACTGAGAAGTGGATCGGTTCCAAAGGGAAGAGCCAAAGCCTCGTTTCAAATAGTTCAAGGTTTTCCTTTTTTATTCTGTCAAGCGAGTTGTGGAATCGACTCTCTCTTTTGTAAATTTTGTTCAAACTTGTTTCGGTTTTGGGAATTGTAAAATTAAAATGATATCTGCAATTTTGGAAAAAAAAAATGTTAAGGTCAACTTCAATTGTTTTTTTTAGAATATTTTTTTCAAAATTAAAGAAAAACTTGAGAGATTGAGATGAGGAAATTTGGCTTAAGCTAACAGGGGATTTTTTGCGTACTTTGAAGGTTTCTAACAGTTGTTTGATGGGAAAGATTTATGTTAGAAGATTGCTAGGAAGAGATTTATTTGTTGGGGAGAAAATGGACCTTACGCACTCAAAGTAAGTCTGTAGAGGCTTGAATGTATTCCTAAAAGAATACGCAAGAGAAGGGTTGGATCATTTCAAATACAAGAATATTCAAGGTAAGTGCTCATTGAATGAATCAATATTCATTGAGTAGAGGTATTTTAAAATTTGGATGATTAACTTTCCTTGCCATACTTGAGAAGATGATCTTTTGTAGATGTTATGAAAGTGTGGAAATGTTGCAAATGCGAAGGTATAAATGAATGGGAAAATGTGTTAATCCTGGGTGATATGAAGGCAAACATGCATGTTTATATGAGGAGGTTTATTATGCATAGTGTGATGATTTATTATGCATAATGTGGATTCTTCACAGTTTTGGTTGTTATTTTGGACCAAAGCCTTTAGTTGGGAAAAGAAGAATTCTTTTGATTGGTGATTGAAAATATAATTGTTTGATGTTGTGAACCTTTGTTTTTACCATCATGTGACGACATTTAAGGAGGTGATATTCAGGATGAACACAATGTACGGGTTGTACATCGAAGAGGTTGATTTTTCTCTACACACAGGTAAAGAGATGTGAACTGATGTTGCATGGTGCCTAAAAGTGCAGGGAAATGTTTGCATTAAGATGAAGAGCTTATGGGTGTGTGAGTATTTACAGTGACAAAGATGGCACAGAAGAGTGGAAACCAGAAAATTGAGACTGCAGAGAGGAAGGTTTATTAATAGCCTTAACAGGAGCATGAGGTATGATAATTCAGGAAGGTATTTTTGAACGTTGAAGATTGAATGGTTTATTTATTTTCACCTTAAAATAAATATCGAAAAACCTGAATTGCATTTCGACTAAAGACTTCAGTATCATGTGAAATGATAAGGGCAACTGATGATTTTTCATAAGAATGAAGTATGAAAGAGAGTGAAGATTTTACATCCTAAAAATGTATTAGGGGTGTATGTTTTGTTGGAGGATTGTATAACTTGAATTAAGCCAAAACATCCATTGTCATAATTATTGGATCGAGTCTTGAAGTGAAAACAGATGTTAGAGTCAAATGAAAGTTTGAGTTAATATTGAGTATTCTCATCCAAGATGAAAAATTAGTGTAATTCTGAAGTCAAAGAGTCATAAGCTAATTAAAGAGTCTGAATGTAATGGGGTGCATGATTGGCGGAGCCCGACACCCAAATAATTGGTCATTTTAACACATGCGTTGCTAAAGTGTTGTTTGCAGCAAAGTGAAGCAAGAGAGTTACCAAAGACTGGTTCCAAGACAAAGAACCAAGAGAAGCCAAATGAAGGAGGAGAAAATGACTACTGATAGTCATTATAGAGGTTCGAAAAAATACTTCAACAGAAGGATGAAGAGGGAAAATGCCAAGGTAAGTAGCATATGTGAACAGTTGACGGATGAAGAGTACGAGTGGGAGAAGGTTGAGATAACAATTCACCTTGAATTTTTAATGGATTTATTGCGGGAAAATGTGAAAAACCAGACGCATGGTTGGACCATGAGAAAGAAGTTAAAGTGGCAGAAGCTACACATCAAGAGGGAAAAGCAAGTAAACATACAGTTGATGGAAGAGCTGAGGAAGCTTGAGCAGATGTTGAATTGTGAAGAACTTAGAGAGGTTGAGTTAAAAATGGATGTTTCCATTTGTGGCCCGGAACATGCTGCAATTCTGGGTGAAGAGATCAGTGAGGAATATCTCATGAACTATTGTGATAGTACAGAAGCATCTGAAGATGTGTTGACGAGAGAAATAGATGAGGCCATGAAGCCTTACATTTTTTCTCACAGTTTATGTATGTTTGCAGGATGTGCGAAAGATGGTGAGAACTTTGATGGAACTGTCACAAAGGAGAATGAAACTCTTGAGGTAAATTCTGGTAGAGAAATCCTTTCAGCAAATGAAGGTATCTATTTGTTACAATAGGAAGAAATCATGGATGAATTCTTGTTTGGGGTAAGATAGCAAGTTGAAGTTGTTATGGAGCAGGAGAAAAATGGAAATGTCGAAGAAAAATTCGAAGGAGGTAAACAAATGTATTTGTTTAATGAAATTGTTGATGAAAGTTTACAATGTAATTGTACTGAAACTAGGACAACTCAGGAAGATTTCCAGAGGAATATTGAAGGTAGTGATGAAGTGTTGAAAATATTTCATATGGAAATCGATTTTTTGGAACGGTGGTTGAAGGAACCTGATGGCGAAGAAAAACTTGCAGAACATGATCCAAAAGAAATTACAGTTAATATGCATGATAGAGATGAAATATTTTTAACATTTATGGAGTTGAATGAATGTTATAAATTTTCAAATAATGATGTAACTGTAGGTATAGAAAATGACATTAACAGATATGATGTCGAAATCAGAGAAATCGAGCAGAAATTATTTGGCATTGAGATGGAAGATCAGAAGCAGCGAGGGAGTTATGTCTGTAGGGACATAAAGGAAACAGTGAATCAGCAGGATGAAGATGGAAGCATCCAGCAGTTTAGAACAGAATCTATTGAAGTCCAGAAATTCGATGATGAGAGATTGATGCATGAAGCATCAAAAGCGACCTACAGGTCTTACCTTTTTAAAACTAACAGTTTGTTGGTGAATGCGGGTACAGTACCAGACAAGAGGGTTGTTGCTATAAAAGCAATCCAAGACTATAGTTGTAATAAAGAAGGAGTTCTTGATTATTTTCTATTGTAGGAAGTTGAGTATTCAGCTTAGTTGGAGACGAAAGAGTTCGACAAAGAAGTATTACTCCAAATAATTGACAAAAGAAAGTGTTAGAGAAGCCGATGGAATCCGATCGATAGAGTGGACGATGAGTTATCAAATCAAGTTGATACTTTGAAGGACTAGTGATAGAATAGAGTATGGAATCCTAGAGGGAGCAAGTCATCGGGACTTGTGGCTGTAGCATTGTTACAGAAAAGTGACGAACCTCATAGACAGGAGTCTATGGAAACTTCTCTACATGGGGAGTCTAATGCAGGAGCATCCAAGCCAAATTTTCATTATTCAATTATGTAATAAGGGGGGTGAGATATTTTAATTATTTTATTAATTAAATTGCTTATTTTTAATAAATTAAGAGAAAATTATAAATGTGAGGATTATTTGTAAATATTCTTTAATAATTAAAGGATATGAGTGGAGTGGAATTAGGTAGATAATATAGGGAGTAGGAATTCCATATAAGGGACTTTGTTGAGTCCAAAACTAGAATAAATTTAAATTAGATTTAAGTTGAGATTTGTGTGGAGGAATTTATGGAGGGAAATAAATTCATTATTTATGTATATATAGGAGGGTTTTGTGAGTATGAGAGATAGCTGAGATCAGTGAGGAGTATAGTGAGAGTGAGAGATGGTTTGAAGGGCCGAGAGCCAAGAGGCCATCCAATGGAATATTTGGTCAAAGAGTTTTTTTGTTTATTATCAGTATTTTTATGTGGCTCTCTTTCCTTCATATGTATTTTTTTTCCTGAATATATTTATGGTTTTAATGAATAATTATTGAGAGTATTCATGCTGGGTGAAATACTCATGTTTATATGCTTGGAAACTCTTCTTGAGCCCGATATATTGTTGTACTATGTGGGAAATAATTTTGGAGGGAGAATATCACATAGGTTCAATTCATCCAAGATGGAAACTAAGAAGTCTGATAGGGGGTATAGTCTGGCTGAGAGCCACCAAAATTCAATTTTCCCAAGGGTTAAGTTTAAATCCCCTCTAATTAAGACTTTTTCTAATCTAAAGATGTGCAATTGAGTGAGGTTTGTTCAGAAAACCTATTTATCCATGTATGGCCCATAAACATTGATGAAATAGGAAGGCATGTCCAACTCCAAGTATATGAGGTCAAGTTCTAGTACCAATATTGAATACCAGGAATATGTGAGTCACATAAAATGAGGATTCTAGCTCGAAAATAGCCCCCCTTGATCTACAATCGACATTTGTAGCTAGGAAGTTCCAATTAAGAAATATTGATTTTAAAATACTCATAGCCTTGTCACCGTCCAACGTTGTCTCTTGGAGGAATAGGACATGCGAGGGATATTGATCAAAGACCCTTTTGAGCACCAGTTTTTAGAGGGATTGGATAATCCCTGCATTTTAAGGAGAGAATCTTCATTATGAACCTACATAAGGGCCTAAAACTCTAAGCTCCCTTATAATAGAGGATTGTTTTATGGCTTGAATCTCATAGCTAGCTTGATGTTGTGCTTGGAGGGGAGGTATTTTATTTCTCTGGAAGAGGAGGAGCAATGGGGGTCCCTAAAAACCCCCAAGTCTCCACCAAGATCAGAAGGGAGAGAGTGTTTTATATTTTATTTGAATCAATTTCCCATTCTTTTCATCCTAGTCTTAGATAATCCAACTTTATGAATCATGTTACAAAATTTCAAAGTTGACCCCTCACTACATTATTTTTTTTTCCTTCCAAGTTATATACTATTTATTGTTCCATTGGAGCCCCATCCTAGTCCCTTAATGATGAATGCATTCAAATTTCACTTAAGTGTTAAGATTTTTGTAGAGTTCTTCTGGCACTTGCTTTATGAACTTAAATTTCAAGTCTGTAATATTAATTTTGAATCTTGCAGAGAGTTATTTCCAAGAGGACCTGACATTTGTGAATTCATAAACTTGTGTTAATAATTATATATCATGAATGTTCTCCTATGACTCTTTAATATATTGATTCAATGAAATCATTTCAGATCTCTCTAAAATATTTGGGCCATATTTTTTTATTTTCTATCTATGTATTTTCTTCAAATGTGTTTTCCTCGTGAAGTGTGAATATATGTATGTAATGGAATGAATCACTTGTAATATGATATTTAATTATTTTTATTATTCATTATTTTATTTAAAATCACCCAATACACTTGTAGGTGAGCGTGTTGGGTGCTTGAATTATCATTATTGAGTTACATAGAAAAATTGAGTGCAAAGAAGAAGTATCGCCTCTATAAAAACATACAGAGAGCTTCAGTAAGTCCCTTGGAAGTTGACTCTAGTCCTTAAAAGGAGAAGAAACTAACATGCCATTGTTCTAATTTAATGGAATTTTGTACTTGACTTAAGGATACTTGGGTTGAGAAGTGCTCATGTATATGTGGTGGACATGGAGATACAAATGGCTTAGGAGTGAGTGATGGAGGAGTGTTATAAAAAATCTTGTAGAGAATTAATCTTGGGGACCTTACTTTATGGATGTGCATATATAAAAGCTTGACATGGGCCAGTTAGTATTTTAATCCTTCAAGTGGGGTTTTATATATTGTTTAGTTGGTGTTGACGGTGTTGGAAATGCCAACATTATAGGGATCTCCCCGATATGAAGTCCCAATTAGACCTCACATCCTTTGGTGTAGGAGTCCCATCTGGAACAAAGGCCCAATTGCCTTTTTCTTAAATATATGACTCGACTCTTGTTTTCATCAAGAGAGGGTGATGCAAATGTACTTTCACAAAGAAAGGGGGTGTGCATTGTGAGTGTTTGATTGCAAGTGTGTTAAGGTTATTATACTGCAAGGCGGAAGAGAGAGAGAAGTGAGCCTCTAAGAGAGAGGTAATAGTACCACCCAGGAAGAGACACACGTGAACCAAAGGATTCCATCTAACATCCAAAGGAATATTCCACAAGGGATGCAACAGTCATTACACTCAACAACTTGAGAAGGGTATGTCTAATATCCTATGGAATAGTCCACAAGGATGGGACAAAAATTACGCACACAAAAATACAATAAATATTTTTCTAATATCCTGTGGAATATTCCACAAGGATGGGACAATAGTTACAACCATTACATCACATTCTCAACAAGATAAGCACTAAAATAACTGAAATAGTTCAACTATCTTAGTACATGTGAAAAGAAAACATGAAGTATAAACATCCGCAGATTAGTCTTACAAATATTCATAAGTCATGCATGAAGAACGTGTTGGCCTTGAAAGGCTTATGTTATTAGGTAAAGGTTATGAGACACATATATTCAATGAACATCACTAGCTTCAATAGTGGAGCATTTGAGCCACTCCTTGCTCCACAAAATAAATAGATATTCTCTATATTTATTTGATGGGGGAGCCAGGGTGAAAAATCCCTTTGCTCATACAATGAGGGAGAATATATAACCAAGGGTGACTCTTTGACTACCCTCATGATTGTTTGACTTCCCATGACTTTTAAACTTTCATGACTCTTTACATTCATGTGTGTCCTTTTGACTTCCACTTTACAATACATTTCATCACAATGGATATGTTATAGAATAGTGATGAGGCGATATGACCACTCATGACATGACACGACATGAAATTTTTTACATGGATTATTTGATGACATGGAAATGTAAATCCATAAGTGTTGTTGAGATTTGAGTGTCTTCATGAAAGATCTCTCCTTTACTCCTCTGCAAGCTTTGATGATAAGGAATCTTCAATGATCTCAACTCTTGGATAATGGTCGCAAACTAGTGTCCTTTCGCTTTCTCTTGAACAATCGTCTAGTAAGTTCAGTTGCAAGAGTGTATATGAGCATGATTTCTTCCTTAGTCTCCTCTTTTTTCATCTCGCCATGACTTGATAGAGTACTTGTTCCTGCAATTCACTCATGACGAGACGACATCAATCTGAAAACCCCTAGCCTAAGATGGTGCATTTTGATCCATGAACTGAGCTCAGGACAAGTGACAGGTTAGGAAAGGAGGCTCAGTGACTATGCAGGTGCATAGTTCAAGTAGGCAAAGGGAAATCTTGAGCCTTAAGACTGCACAGTGCATAGTTCAGACTAGGCTGAGGACCATAACTGCACAGTTTCAAGTGACAGGGGGGACAGGCAACAGGGATGAGAGATGGGAAAGCGAACTACACAATTCAGTAGGTCAAGGAGGCGTGGGTGACTACGTAGTGCTGAGTTCTAAGGCTCAAGAGATGAGATTGTGTCTTGGAGTTGCGAATTGTGCAGTTCAAGTCAGGCTGGAGGCCATAACTGCGTAATTCTTGAGGTCAAGGTCGAGTCTTGGTCATAAAAATTGCAGAATGGGGAAGTCTTGGGAAGCCATTACTGTGCACTGTGCAGTTCCAAGTAGCAAGGTCACAACCAGAGGACTGATATTTCATAGTGCACAACTCAGGGAAGGCTTGGAGAAGCTAAGTTGCTTGGTCAAGAAGTTTTCCAGAAAATGACTAAGTGTGGGACCAGTGAGATTGAAGTGAACGGTGATGGAATTTGATTGTTGATAATACACTTAGCATTATTTACAACTTAAACAACATAGATCGACCAAAACATACAAAAAAATTCTCCTCTATGTGACATGCTTACGACCGGTTACGACAAGTGCAGCACCGAAGATATACTTTGCGACGATCGTGACAACACTTGTGCGACGGTGCCCAGAACTTTGGAAATGAGTGCAACGTGTACGTGAAAGGTTAGAACAACTAATTTACGCAAATATGACCTATTGAAACCACTGGACCAAGCTCATAGATTGACTATGACAACCAACGTGACAAAATATGACACTTTGTATATCTTGTGAAAGGGATCACAACACTTTAAAAAAAGTAATGAAATGAACTTCAAAGTTTTCGACAGCCATAAACAAGACCAAGGAAGGCTCTGAAATTTGGTATAGGCTAAAATTTTGGAGGGGGTTGTAGTGGCTACAACACTTGGTGACATACTAGTAGGATTCCATCTTCTCTGTTTCAGTTAACTTCTTTTGTGCAGGCCCTTGGATCTTCAGGGAGTATTGATTCTCATGAATATCACTTTAGTTTCCCCACTTACCCTGTGAATAGCCCAAGTCCCCATCATACCACTTCGTTTTAACTCAACAAATATTTAGCTTTATCACAAAATTTAAAACAGGGGAGGTTGAATCTCTCTAGTTTAATATTTTCAAAGTATAATTTTTCATCTTTGGTGTTTCTTTGTTGCCAGCAGGCCTAGACAGTACCCTGGCGGAGTCACTTCTGGAACACAAACATTGATCCACTGCCAACAAGCTTAAACAATACCCCGACAAAGTTGCTTGCTTTATCTCTCTGCATAAGAATCCTTTCTCTTCATTCTCCTTTATTTATTTTTTTGAAAAGAGTATTGTGAATTGGCACCTATTCATTGAGGGAAGAAGAGGGATCCTGGCTTATTGAGAGCAGGAGAGGTTTTTCCTTCAGAGAAGTATATAGGTTCCTTTGATTTAGATTTTTTCATTTAGATTTTCCACTCCTCCCTTTTATTGATTGGATAAGCATAAAAATACCAAAACAAAAGAACAGAATATGGGCACAAGGTTTTCCCAATATACACGATTTCATGGTTTTCCCAAGGCTCTCCTTACGGACGGATCGTATTTTCCATCAGAACTTCATCAGGAAAAGACGTAACCAATACAAGGAAGATGGACCAAAGGCTAACCAAATGTTGAAGTGTCACAAGGCTCCTTAGACTTCATCCACACACACAATCTCAGGAACCAACATGAGGACAACACTTTATTCACAAGACAGATGAAAACATGAAACAAAGCAAACAACAAGAACGAAAACAAGCAAACAAAAGTAGACTATGTACATAGTGTAGGGCACATCCCCAGATTTTCATTAAAAATAATGTTTGAGATCTTGGACATTGACAAGGAGATATTTAGTCTTCCCGCCAAGTTATTTAAGATGGTAGGTTTTTTGGCAAAAATTCTTGTGCACGAAGAATGGTCCAATCCACAGGAATTGAAACTTAGTGTGCTTGTATGTGTCCTTGTTTGAAATACTGAGAGGGGGGGTGAATCAGTATTTATTTTCTAATCATTACTTTACCAGTTAAGATCACTTAGATAAACACAAAATGAACAATAATAAAAAATGTGTTTATTAATCACAAATAACGTGGACTTCAATACTCTTCTTTACAATAATTCAAGTACAATAATAATTAGGGCTCCAACCCTAGATGAAGACACAAATATCCAATCTACTAGGCTCCAACCTGTATTTTTCCAAGCACCGACTTGGACTTCACGAGGCTCCAACCCTATCATCCAATGCACCAACCTTGTATTTATGAGGCTCGAACCTCTAGGGATCCAACCCTATCTCTGCTACAAGCTCCAACTTGATCTTCTTGAGGACTCCTATCCTTTAGGGCTCCAACCCACTGCTTCATATCTTCAATATGGATTTGACGATTCTTCAAGGCTCCCAATATCTTCTGCAACCAACCTTGACAATATCTTCACCTTCAGCACTACCCTCAAACTATCTCCAAGGTACTTAGTTATTCAATGACAACTTTGTCTTCTCATGAAGGTGTTGCCACTGCTCTTCGTGACACCCAAACACTTTCTTCGTGGTCACATTATGAGAGCTTCGTCATGGTCTTCAATAATCTTCAATAAGAAACTCTAAAAGGGTATGCACCAAGAAATTCTTCAAGTTCTTTACAATGTTTTCAACAAATGTTTGCACAATGGTTCTCCAAAATATACATCAAGGGTCTTCTAATACTGCTTGAGAATTGGCTTCACAAACTATTCAAGGATGATTCTCCAAGGTCTGCTCAAGAATATCCTTCAAATTCTGCACCAAACAATTCTTCAAGTGCCTTACAATTTCCTACTCTAAGCCTGCTCAAAAAACTTCTTTAATGGACCTTCAACAATGCATAATGATGTCTTCACAAATATTGTTTAATCCTGCTTCAGATTGTCCTTAGGAAGCTCCAAGAAAATCTTCAACAAGTGCTTGAACAAGTGATGTTCAAAAATAAAGTCTTCAAACAAGCTTCAACAATGTTGCTTCAAGGATGCTTCAAGAGTGGTTCAACACAATCAAAGGTTTGAGATCCAATCCCAAGGTAATTTGTTTGTTGCTCCAAAAGGTCTACTTAAATGTCACACAATCTCCTCAAGTGTCCTTCAAAAAAATCCTCAAATCCACAATAAATTTCTTTCAATAATCCATAGATTCTCTTGTTCACCAATCAAGATCAAGGTTTGATGGTCTTCAAAACACAGTTATGAAATCAATAGTTCCAAGCATTAAGACTTCACAACAAATTTGTGCCTCTAATACCTAAATTTGAGCCTCCACACTCCTCAGATAATAAGGTCTGAATTGCAGGGGTATAAGCCACAGGTTTGCAGTTCCTATCACAAATCTGAGGTTAAGGCAAAATTGTCTGAGTTGAAGTATACAAGTTAAGAATCTGTCTAAGCTACAAACAAATCCTTGTACCGAGCCCTCTCCAAGGTGACTGTCCCTATGGAATCTGCAATAGGATGCTCTCACAAAACAAGTTTGAGTTCTTTTCTAGCCTTTACACAAGTCTGAGGTGTAGTTTCTTTTCCAAAAATCTGCAGATCTGAGCTTCAAAAAGGTGTGCAAATAGGTCTCAAGTCCGAACATATTTTATCACTGAAATTGCCAAAATAGTTATGTATTTTTATCATCCTCGACTTATATCTCCTTATGTGGTTCTTCTTTGAATTTATCACCGAAATATGATGCCTAAAATGAGGAGTCCAAAATCCTATTTACTAGTTTTGATCTTTAATGAAAAGACGTGTCCCTTGGAAGAGGATTTGACTTGGTCATGCTGGTTCATGTCGGCTAGCATAAAAAATGAATTATTCTAACTTGTAAATTCATTTTATCTACAATGTGAGTAATAGCTCATTTGATATAGGAAAATGCCCTCTACAAGCCTATGCAACAAAGTTACCGATCAAAAGAAAAAATTACCTGCTACCCGTTTTTTTTAGGTAGAAAAAATAGCACCCAATTTTGAAAAATGGTGATATAGAATCACCATTTTTTTTAGTGCATATTTTTGGCACTTTGAATTTTCTTATGATTTTTTTTTAAATGTTTTTCGATTTTCAAAAGTGGTGATCCAGAATCACATATTTTTTTGTTTAGAGTGGTGATTTTCAAGTTGGTAATAAAGCATAAAAATAAAATAAAATAAAAACAAATTTTCAAAAAATAAATTAAAAAATGGGGTAAAAATTCAAAAAAAGACATAATTTAAAGAAAAAAACTAAATAATTAATAAAAATGATAAAATAAAATAATTAAAATAGAAAATTTCAAATTAATTAAAATTAATAAATTAAATATAAAAATATAAACAATTAAAAATTATTAAAAAATAAATAAATAAAAATACAAATTTTAAAATAATAAATTAAAAAAAAAAATTAAATTAAATTAAAAATTAATAAATAAATAAAAATTAAAAAATGTGATTAATTTGAAAAGGCATTTAACATAAAAATAAAAAATAAAAAATAATAATTGGAAAAAAATATAACAAAATTCAATATTTTTTTTAAATAAAAAAACAAAACATTTTTAAAATTAAAATTAAAAACAAAAACAAAATATACACATATATATATATATATATATTAAAAAACAAATAAATTTTAGAAAAATAAATTAAATTTAAAATAAAATTAAACAATTAAAAATATGTATTAAATTTTAATAAATTAAAAATAATAATAATAATAATTTTAAAAAAAAACAAAACAAAACAAAACTTATTATTAAATATTTATAAATTTATAAAAAAAAAATTGAATTTAAAAAAATTAAATAAAATAAATATAAATATTGGGCCGCCTAGGTGGCAGTGGGGGTCGAGTCCATTTTTTTAGTTAATTTAATTTAAATTTTTTTTTCTAACTTTATTAAATTTTCCTCTAATTAATAATTTTTTTTTAATATTTATTAAAATTACATATTAAAATCTTTTTTTTTTCATTATTAAAATAGAAATTTAATTTATTTAAAATTTAAATTTAAATGTATGTTTTTTTAGTATTTTTAAATGTATTATAATTTAATTTTAATATAATTTAATTTCAGTATAATTTTTTATTTAAAATTATATATCTTGGTATTATTATTTTTAATAATAATTTTTTTTTCTTTTAATTTATTAAAATTAATTTTACTATTTTTTTATTTTTTTTAAATTTAATTTAATTTTTTTAATTTATTAAAAAAACAATTTTAATTTAATTTTTAATTTTAAAATTATTTTTTTTAATGTATTTAAAAAATAAATAAAAATTTAAAATTTAAAATTTAAAAAAAAAAAAAAAAAAAATTTAATTTTTGTATTTTAAATTTAATTTAATATTTAAATTTTATTTATTTATTTATTTATTTTAATATTTTTTTTAATTCTCTATTTATTTTTAAATTTATTTAAATTCTAATTTTAAAAATGTTTTTTTTCGTTAATTCATTTTTGTTTTGGTTTTTTTCAATTATTGTAAAATGTTTTTTTTCTTTTAATATAAATTTTCATTTTAATTTTTTTTTAATTTTTTTAATTTTATATTCTTATTATTTTAAAATTTTATTTTTATTTTCTTTATAAATTTTTTTTTTAATTTAAATTTTAAAATTTAAATTGTTTTTTTTTATTTTAATTATTTTAATTTTCTTTTTTTTATTTTAATTATTTTTAAATTTTCTATTTTAATTATTTTATTTTATCGTTTTTTTAAATTACGCGGTTAAAAAAAAAAAAAAAAAAATCTTTAAATTATGTTTTTTTTCGAATTTTTTCTCTTTTTGAATTTATTGGTTTTTAATTTCACCAACATGAAAATCAACACTTTTCATTTTCAAGGTGTTTTTTGCACAAAAAAATTGACGTCATTATTAGAAAATCAACACTTTCCATTTTTAGGGTGTATTTTGCACACAAAAAATTTGACTTTTACTTCCATTTTTTAAAATGTTGAAAATTTACCCCGAAATTTAAAAAAAAAAAGGGTTATTCCATAATAACACTTTTCGTTTTCGATTTGTTTTTTCCTTTTTTTTGTGTTTTTTTGTTAGAGTTCTCGTTTTAAGGTAATAATTCTCGTTTGATCGGTAACTTTGTTATGCTAGTTTCACCAACAATTAGGGTCATTTTACCATCAAGAAAATTATATTTGTGAAATTGTCATCATTATTTTATCCATGGCATCCTTTATGATTTTATGTCTATGTTTTTGTCATTCAAGGTAAAGGCTCCTTCTTTAAGGCATCATTCAACAAGGCTTAGGGTGTCATTTCAATATGTCTTCACAGGCATCTTCAATCAAGGCTAAGGTTTAGGGCATCCTATTTTCCAATGATTTATTCATGCATCATTATCACATACGAACAAGGGTGTATGCATGTGCCTAGAAGAGTTTTATGGTAAGGGCTTCTACAGTCATCATCATGCATCATTAGATCATTCAAGATAGATCATGGGCATCTAGGGCTTCATTGTTCATCATTAGATCATGCATCATTAGATCATTTAAGATAGATCATGAGCATCTAGGGGTTCATTGTTAATCATTAGATCATGCATCATTAGATCATTCAAGATAGAGATATAAATGTAGCTAGGGAATTTGGTATGTGCATCATCTTCATGCTTAGGGTTTTCTCCTAGGGTCTGCATGAGGTTAGGCTTATTCATGTATCACGAGAATATTTTCCATCTCCAACAATGCCATATTGACATCAATGATAACTTTGACCAACAGTATCCCCCTTTGTCATTGATGGAAATATTCTTTCCCTTTCAACAATTTCTCCCCCTTTGACATCAATGGAAAATGGAGTGCCCAAGTACTCCCCCTATCAAGCTGGTTCTTGATATACTACTCCATCATATTTCCTTCATCAATGATAGCTCTCCATGATAGATATGTTGCTCCCCCTCTCATGGTGATCTTCTTTAATGTACTTTCTACCCCTAATCCTTTGCATGCCTTCATGGAAATGGATGAGGTAGATGATCAACCAACTCCCCCTACTTGCATAAACTCCTCTAGCTCTTCTTTTTTCTTTAGACAAGAAATATTGTTGCTTTGTGATCAAGTGGAAGACATCTTCAAAAATGGATGTGTAGTGAGTTCTTCAATGGAATTACTCCCCAAAGATGATATATCAAGTGATGATTGTCCATGTGTGACTCATCAAGGGTTTCATAGGGCTCTTCATAGATAGCTTCTGCAAGAATAGTCAAGAATCATAAGCTTCCCCTAACAATATGTATGGTCTCCTTTTTGGTAGAAGTTCATCATCAAAACTTGGAATATATATACGCCAATGATGTACTTATCATATCAACAACATGGGTTGATGCCTTGAGTGTCCAAGAGACTTTATGATCCAATTTGCTTCTTTCTCCATACTTGTATAACTTTCTTTTCTGGCCTTGTATTCATGGTTACAATCATGAGCCATATGTCCAGTTACAATCATGAGCCATATGTCCAATTTTATGAAATTTGAAGCACTTCATCTTGTTCATCAATGAGGGAGCATGAGTTCTTCATGAAAATTTGCTTCTAGGGAGCTTATGTGGACCATTATATTTTCCCTTGTCATATGCCCTACAATCCTTTGCCATATTCCCAAAGTTTGTACAAGAATATCAATAACCAAAAAATATACTTTGGTATCTGCGAGATGGAGATTGTCTTGATGTAGTTCTGAAGTATTTTTGCTTTAGGATTCTTTGATGATATCCATTTCCTCTTTCATCCTTGAGACCTTCTGCAGAGTGTTGCCTTGATGTACTTCTAAGGTCATTTTTCCTTAAAATCCTTTGGTCAAATTTATTGCCTCTTGTATTCTTGACACCATCTGCACATCTTCTTGGAGTAGGGTTTCTTCGAATGTCATCTTGACTCTTTTCCTTGTCTTTACCGGAACTGGGGGCATCAATGTTTATTCCAAGCTTCTCCACATCCTTGTTGTTTGAAGCATTAGGGTTTGCATCATTTTTTCTTGAGGGTTCGCCTGCATATCCAAGACTTGATTTATCAAGAGGAGATATTTGATAACTTAGGATGACATATAGGGTTTGAGAGCTCTTTAAACTCTTGTTTATATGACCAACTTCTTTCCTTAGGAGATCAATTTCTTCTTTCATCATCTTACATTCTTCATCCTTATTTTCTATATTGATCTCCATTTCCTCCTTTATCCTTGAAGTTTCACATGTTTCAACCTAGAGAGAGGTGATATCTTATTTTTATTTGAAGATCTCTTCATATTTTTATTTTAGTTGGCATATTGTAGCATTTATTTCTTTTTCTACTTCATTGACTTGTCCTTCTAGGAGGGTTAAAACTTTCGTCACCTTTTCAGCTCCTTGTGCTTGTTTCTTTGCTTCTTCTAGTTGAGCTTTAAGGGAGGAGACCTCTTCCTTGTATTGACCAATTTTCGCTTCAATTTTGTTCAAGTCCTCGTGTCTTTGTTCAACATGGCTTGAAAAAGTGTCTTCCCTTTTCTTTTCTTTATCCAATTGATTTGCCATGGATATGACTTCTTCATGATGTATTTTCTTGTTTTGATGAAATTCCTCCTTAAGCTTGGTGAGCTCCTTATCTCTTTCTTGTACTTGAAGCTTGAAAATTTCAACTTCCTTCCTTGTCTTTTCAAGGTCATGGTCACCATATTGTGCTTGCTTCTTGAGCTCCTCATTTTCCTTTTTCAAACTATTAATCTCTTCTAGTGCAGTTATAAGTTTTGCCATGAGATCTTCTTTGAAGTCTTCTTCATTTTTTTCATCTTCTAGGTCCTCCTTGGCCTTGATGTGTTCATTCTTCTTTTCATATTCCTTAATGGATTTATATTTCCTTCTTAATTTACATCATCTTCTTGACTCAATGGTCATGGTAAATTCTCCTTTTGAGTGAAGATCTTGAAGTTTATCCCATATATATTTTGTTGATGAACATTTTTCCACTTTGGCCTTTATAGGATTTGGTAGACCGTTCAAGATTTCTTTTATCGCTCTTGCATTATATTCCTTGAATTATTCTTCTATCGTGCTTTCATTAAGCATTGATTCCTAGACTTCAAAACCTTGAGCCATCAAAAAGAATTCCATTCTACCCTTCCATACTTAAAAATTTGTTCCATTCAACATAGGGGATTCGTCAACCTAGTTTTCATCTGAATTCTTGACTGAGGAAGAGACATCTTTAGACGGTTTGGAGTCTTTCTTTTTTGACCTTTCCATTTTTTTTCTACGGATCTACCTTCAATTTGTTAGGATTATGAGTGAAGGTACTAGATTTGATACCAATTGTTGGAAATAATGAGAGGGGGGTTTGCTAACACCAGAAAATTGTACAGACAAAAGACATTATAAAAATGTCAAGAAAAAGGTACAAATAAATATTTTCAAGGAAGAAATACATTAGGAAGGACAAAATTTAAATATTCCTAAGGTTCAGCCATAAATTAGAGGACGACACACAAGTAACAAAGGGTTTTTGTGCACAGCGCACCTATTTCTTCGATAGCAACGCGATCCTAGGGATGGAAAAAAGTCACCATATGGGACCACTTGACACACTTGGAAAATATGATTCTCTACCCAGTACAGTCAAGTACAGCCAAATTCGAGCCACCTTGAGGAGGCATGCATCCCACATATCTCTTCCCCACTCTTGCATCATTATCAATCTTGGGCCAAGAGAGGGAAGAGAAGTTCAAAAAATTTTATATAAACCGGCCATGGGAAGAGTAAAAGGAGACACATTGTTATGTTGGCCAAATTTCTCCATATAAAACTAGCTTGCAAGTGTAGCAGTAGAAGGATTGGAGTGACTCACATGTTGGCCATCCAACATCTCAATCTAAGAGAGAGCTTCACCATATGACAGTGATTGACATCCTTTAGAGAGAGAGAGGAGATACTTGTAAGGAACTTGAGGAAAGGAGCACCCCTTGCTCTGAGTATTTGAGATCCATAGCTCAAAGGAATCCCTTCAAGAGAGTTTATCATTGTATTCTTCATACCACCAGCACCTAATAAAGGGATAATTCTCCATTTTTCTTATTGGGTTGTTGCTCCATTTGAGCATTTGTATATTGTGTATTTTCTATTTTAGTTCATAGTGTTGTCTAAAAATAAAACAAACATCGCAGAAATTCTTCCACCATCTAATGTTGACGACATAAAACACCATATATGATTCATCTCGTCATCCATGGGAACCATGACTCATGTTGTCTACTCGTCATTTATTGGTTTTGATACCATTGCAACTATCGCAACGGTAATAGTACCTTAGATGGTACAAACCCACCTCGTCTGTGCCCTATCAACCTCATCTGGTTCCATGGCATCAACCACGAAATCATATTCATGTCCGTTGACCAGCACTATTAGGCCCGAACCCATTCCTCATGGCCTCACAAAAAACAAAATCCCCTTAGATGCCTCATTTCACTCTGATGAGGATATATTAGAGTCCATGACGGAACCATATTGTCCGTGGGGCGTTATGCATCACTAATAGTTTTTTCTTCCAAAAAAAGAGTTCATGCCTAACAGCACAAAAACCCAGGATATTTACACCTTTGAATCAAAAGACTTCCTACCAGCAGGAAAAGTACATTGGTTCAAAAACCCTATCCCAGTGAACGATGTGTTTGAGGAATAAAATATGTTGAACATTTCACCTACCATTAAGGTAAATATTTTGAAAACACCAGGCAAAACCGAGGAAATCTCAATGGGGGCAGCATGCTCTCTAGAAGAATTAACCACATACACAACCTTATTACAGGAGTATAGGGACATCTTCGCATGGGATTATTCAAAAATTTCAGGTTTAAGCCCCACAATCGTGGAGTATCATATTGACACATGGCCCGACGTCTCACCCGTCCGCCAAAAACTGTTGGGAAAAATACTGAGAGCGGGGGGGGGGGGTGAATCAGTATTTATAACTCACTGTAAACTTTTTCTTTTTCTTGACTAATTTCTATACGCGACTTTAATGAACCCAACTTGCATATACACGCGGCTATATTTAAGCAAACTTGCGTATGTCCAGAGAACTTATTATGTTGATAATTATTTAGCTATATCAGTGCATCATTAATTCATCATATGTTTAGTAAGAAGTAAGCATGTGCAGTAAGAACAGAATAAGTCATCACACATAAGCAACACACATGAACACCAAGATTTAAGGTGGAAACCCAATTCGGGAGAAAACCACCACTGATGTCGTCTCTGTCTTCAATATTTATTATAAAGAAAATTGCTTACAATCTTATATTGGCACAGACTCATACCAGCATGCAGGAACTCACCTACATAAGGCTGCAACCTTCTCTTGTTCTCCAGCTTCTACTGGAAGGGAGCTCCAACCCCCTAATCTCGTTTACCATCCAACACTGGAAGGGAGCTACGACCCCCTGCTTCTCGTTTACCAACCACTCCTGAAAGGGAGCTACTACCCCCTGATCTCATTTACCAGCAACCACTGGAAGGCAGCTACGACCCCCTCACTGAAGGCTTCAACCCTCAGCACCACCGCGGACCACATTTCATAAATTTTCACACTAGATCTAGCAGCTTCAACACAACACAACTTGTTGGTCTCTTTTCATCATATTTTCAGATTGGACCCACTCCACACATTTAAGGTCAAATAACATACATCAAACTGAAACTCATACCCTTATCAAATCATTCACTTAATCATCAATTAACCAACCAACAACTAATCTTCAATTATAATCAACTAGTAGCATGATTAGTATTCAAACAACCCAAATATGTATGAAGAAATCATTGACAGACAACAGTAATACAGCAAAACATATCGGAAATTTCCTTTCGCACACTTCAGAAAAACCCTAGATTACATGCGCGCTTTTGATGAAATGAACTTGCGTATGTATGCACTTTCACAGAGACGAACCTGTGTATATATCTACAACTATTTCAGGACTATGCAACTCTTTAGAATAAATAATCAACTCAGATCTTACCCTTCACTTCAGCAAAAATTAGCCAGATCACAGATCTAAACATATCTAGCAAATACATAGTCATTTCAGTTCTAGAGATCCTTATCCATCATTGTATTCATAGGTGCACTATTACTTCATATCTAACAATAAATTGTAGCCCATTCCATGTAGATATACTTTAGAGTGAAGTATTCATTCAATACCCAAACACATGCACATTGATGCACTATGATCTTCTTCTCCTTATATATTTTTAGCCTTTACCAATACCATGAGCCAAAACCACACAAGTGCCGATGGTATTCTTGGACGGAATCAAATAGACAACACAATGCTCAATATTGTGGGCTAATACCATGGTAATTCCCCCTGGTATCATAATTTTAGAGCGCAAAAGGTATACGCGACTTGGATTATTCATACCTCCATGTATACGTGACTTCTCTTCATAAAACTTCGAATATACTAATTCTGGATGTATACGCGGGTTGCCTTTATCGAACCTACGTATACATTGTGACATATTATATTTATCATTTCTCTGATCCTAACTATATTTCCTTTCTCTAGCACATCTGAATTGACTTGTAGATACATCATTTCCACATATTTAACAAATAGGTTGCTTATCAAAAGGCAACTCATCAACTAGGTTTCCATCAAGGACAACTTCATCAAGTAGGTTGCCATCAAGGACAACATATTGCATCATATTTCCAACAAAAACAGCATCAAGTACACCCATCTAAAGCTGAAGCAATCAAACAAGAGATAGAAAAGCTTCATAAAACCGAATTCATCTATCTGATTGCTTACATGTCTTGGGTTTCCAACCCTATACCCGTCATGAAAAAAGGGCACCATTTGATTCTATACCGATTTTCGAGACCTCGACAAATCTTTTCTTAGAGACAACTACCCCACTCCATTCATCGACCAAGTCATCGAAGCTTGCGCCAGTCATGAGGCGTTATCCTTCATGGATGGATTCTTGGGGTACAATAAAATTCAGATTCACTACCCCTTGGGGCACATTTGCATACCAAGTTATGCCATTCAGTCTCAAAAATGTTGGCACCACTTTTCAGTGGGTCATGAACTACATATTCCATGACTTGGCTCAACTCATCCTGGCCTATTTAGATGACCTCATGGTACATTCCAAGAAGAGAGCTAACCATTTGGAATATTTGTGTTTGTTGTTTCAACAAAGCAGGCAATAAAAACTATGCTTGAACCCTCTCAAGTGTGTCTTATGTGTTAATGCAGGCAGACTGTTAGGATTCATAGTATCCTAGAAAGGAATCAGAGTCAACGCCCTCAAGGTCTAGGAAACCAAAGAGGTACCACCACCCAAAACATTAAAACAAATTCAAAGTCTGCAGGGTAAGGCCAACTTCTTACGGTGCTTTGTACCTGACTACGCCACTTGCATGCAAGGCTTCTAGCATCTTATCCATCAGGAGATTCATTTCAAATGGGATGATCAAGATCAAAAGTCATTTGAGGAACTAAAATACACCTTGTCATCCACCTCCTTGATCAGCCCACCCAATTACGACAAATACTACACATTATATTTGTATGCATCATATACAACCATCATTGGGGTGCTAGTCCAAGAAGGACCAGACAACAAAGAGCACGTAATTTATTACGTAAGCAAGAACCTAGTCGGGTCGACCTTGAGGTATGAATCAGAAGAAAAAACATCCCTAGCCCTAATATATACCTTACAAAATCTTCAGAATTACATCATCCTCAAAACCACTACAGTCATAGCAACTATCAACCCCATGCGATATTTTCTAACCCACCGATTGATGAACCATAAGTACGCCTGATGGATAGTTATACTATAGGAATTTGACCTCCAGTTGAGCTCCCCCAAGAGAAAAAAAGCACTCATCCTAGCGAAGTTCATCACTGATCAACCTAATGATACCCAAGGATCCTTCATTAATGACTCGTTACCTGATGAACATTTGTGCTTTGTAATGACAAAGGACCCTTGGTATGGCAACATCCTTCTTTTTTTGTGAACCCAAAAGTTAAAACCCCAGCTCACTCGTGACAACCGAAGGCATATACGCCATCAAGCCCCCTGATACCTTCTAATGGGGGACATCCTTTATCGATAAGGCATTGACACCATATTACATCAATGCCTCACTCATGACCAAGCTAAAAATGCCATAAATTACTGCCATAGTGGGGATTGCAGTGGTCATCTCTCTGGTATGGCCATCGGCCTAAATATCTTACGTGTCGGTTATTTTTGGCCAACCCTATTTCACGATTGCATACAAGCAGTCAAAAGGTGTGAGCAATGCCAATGCTACGCTCATGAGGCGAGAGCCCCTACAGCTCCCTTTCACCTCTTCATCGTAGCAGGCCCATTTTGTAAATGGGTCATCGACTTCATGGCTTACAACCCCACATCGTCAAGCAACCACAAATACATCATAGTATTTGTTGTATCTTAAGAGACAATACCTTGGTTGTGAAAGGAATCAACGCTTAAGACATTTTAAAAGTGTGACACAGAAGTAATTTTATCATGAGGTCTCAGTTCTATCCCACTGGAAAATATTTTTCTAAAACCCTTAATGATTTGGAATAATAAAATATTTCACAATGCCATTAATTTCTCATATCTAAATGGAAAAGAATAACTGCAAGGGAAACTCAAAGTAATATGTTGTAAACACAGAATCTATTACTTTTAAGTTTCAGAGAAAATTCATGCAGAGAGGGGAAAGTCAAAATAACATGTTGTAAACACATAATCTATTACTTTAAAGTTTCAAAGAGAGTTTGTGAAGAGAGGGGAAACTCGAAATAATATGTTGTAAACACAAAATATATTACTTTTAAGTTTCAGAGATAATTTGTGAAGGGAGAAGAGATGGAGTGAAGGAGCGCTTATTAAGGCTATTTAACTCTTACTTACAAACGTAAATCAGAGACCAGCTACTTCTTTACTGCACTTCATTCAAGGAAGAAACCACATAAATTGGCATAAGAAACATGAATCACAATAAACAGTTGCAGGAAACTTGCTGCTTCTTTCATTCGCCCATCAGAAATTGAAGTACAAAATGTAGTCCCCAAGAGGTCCAAAACTCGGAACACTTCCTCTCTTTTTCTCTCTTCCTTAAATACAAACAAAAAAAAATTTTAAATGCTCAAGCTTCTTAAAACTCCTAGACTGCGAAAAACTGTTAAACTACTTATTACATTGCAATCGAGGACACCAGTGTAGCTTCAATCTTAACAAAGAAAAAAAAATAACACTTGGCATATAATCCTTTTGCTGAATCTGATTTGTTGTTGATGTGTCTCCTTCTGTTTTGGCTGTGATGTCCTAATAGCCTACATAAATGCATATCCACCCGACTCTGCCCATGCTTTTGCGTTTTGAACACTGTCATCATGTCACCTTCTACTTGGCTCTGCCTCTTCTGCTTGTGCCTGCTGCGTTCTGTCTTCTCTTCTTCGTTGCTCTGTGTCGGGTCACATACCCAACTCTTTCTGCCCGCATTCAGACTTTCTTCCATTATCAAGGCGTAACCACTTTTAAGACTTATGCACGTAGTGTCGGGTCTTTTTCCACGCAATTCTACTCCGGCATTCATCCTTTTCTTCATAAACCATGGTCCGCAACAAGACTTGGAATTGAAATATATTATATTCACCTCTAAAGAATGCATCGCATCTACTTTCTATCGCATTTCGGCGTTTCACCGGTTTTATGTTATAATCCTCCTTTTCCTCCTCTGATGAGATTTAACACAGGAAATTCTTTACATCCAGATTTGAAATCCTTTGGATTTCACCTTTGAAACTACATCACATCTGGCTCTTTATCTCACTTCGCAAGTTTTAATAATTTTGCAATATTTGTGATTTCGCGATTTCGCAAATCGGCCCAAAAACCTTATCGCATGCGATGTGCGATATACTTCACATCACATCGCCACCTCTCATATTTATCACATCGCAAATTAAATCGCTTACTGTGTGCAGACTTAGCAATAAACACAAAAATTGCGGATGTGTGATATGCGCCAACCGTCTTCTGTGATCTGGTATATCCATCGCTCTCTATCATTTATGCGACTTGATCCTCATCATCCAACTATGCTTCACTCTGGTTTTCCGACTTGACCCGTGTGCTCACAAATTTCTCCATTTTCCAACTTGACCCATTGAACTGCATGTGCCCTCATGCATTGCTCTGAATACAAACTAACTTGACTCTGCCCATGCATTCACGACTCCTGCACGCCTTTGCTTCTTTGGTTTTGGTTCGAGTGCACATGTGATGATGAATCCTCGTTGAGCTTGTGGTTATCCTTTCGAGCATATTACAGGTCTTCTTAAAATTTTAACAATTGTTCCTCAATAACCTTGAATTTCTCAGAACCTCTCTTGACTTTTAGCTGAGTCAAAGTAGGTTGCAACATCTGGCTCCAATTGGGGACAACACTTTGGTAGCCAAGTGTTGAGAACTTGTAGATCAGTAGCCTTTATTGGGCATGGAGTCGAGGAGAAATTTTAGATTAGTAGCCTTTATTGGGCATGGATTCAATCCCAAATGGGAGTTGATTTAGTATGAAATCCTCTCGAAACCTGCTACTCTTTGGACCCCTTTATTCTTAAACTGAAAATATCGAACCAGAAATACTACAACTAAAAATTCTCAACTTCTGAGCTTATTTATGCACTACTCATACATATGTGTTCATGTCTGAATTCAATCAGGTGCAGTCAGCCTTACAGTGGCACCAATCCAACATCTTCATGTTAAACCCAATGCCTGCATACTGTTGAAATTTGAAGATCACAATAGGGAGATACCATGAAAGTTTTCCAGATACAAATCTTTGCACGTACCTTTGCATAAATATTTGTTGCTAACAAAATAAAGTTTCCATATAGTCTGCTACTGGATCATAGAACTGATGGGACCAATTTTATACTGCCTCCTTTTCTTGAACATCTTGTTGATGTAGACCTCTTTGAACAGGGCAGCTGCCTTCATTGTTTGACTCCTCAATTTGAGGTTGTATGTGAGAAGGTTGATTGTGGTTTTTTGTTGACAAACATTTAGGCCAGAAAGAGAAATCTAAGGTTTGTTCCTCATAATGTTGATGTTCTTTGTATAATTCCAATTCTTGAAAAAGATCTTCCCCCTCTTGGAAACACACCTGATGAGTTCTACTAGTTTCTCCTCTATTCACAAAATCATTAAAATTATGAAAATTGTAATGATCTTCCAGGCTGTCAGCATGTAGTTCAGTTGTTGCAATAGATTTTTGACCATAATCTTCAAAATTCTTAAATTCTGGTGTTCCAGCAATACGGGAATCCTCTGACACCTTTTTAAAATCCTTGTTCCTCTCTGAATTTTCATTCTCTTGTAAATTTATTCCAATTTTTTCTTGATAGGCCACCTTGTCTTCAAAAAAACTTGTTCTTTCTATATGACAGGAAAAATTTCTACAAGCCCACACATTATCTTCAATTTCATGTGCATAAAGAAACATCAGCTCTAGAGTGTAAGGCTTTCTCTCCTTTAGATAAAAATCCAAGACAACAGAAAGAGCCCTCAAATACTAAACCATAGCTGCAACTTCAGGAAGTTGAATTTCTTCTGGCATGCTGAAATAAATTTTTTGAAACCTCCTATTAAACTCAGTGATTGATTCATTTCTCTGCCTATGGATAGAATATAATTCTAAAAGGTGTTTTTCATATGACTTACGCTCGCCCCAATATCTAAGAAATATATCTTGAAAACCTTGCCATGAACTAATTGAACTTGCTTCCAAACACTGGAACCATTGCTGAGCACCCTGCTTTAATGAATGACAAAACATCCTTAAAGACACGTCTTCGTAAATAATTTGAAATTTGTCTAGAAAGTACTCAAATTCTAAGATATGTTGCTCAATTGAAATATCCTCCTCTTCTCCAGAAAAACTTGGCAAAATTTTGAATCCTTTTGAAGGATACTGATGGAGAATTGTGTGCAGCACTAAGGGTTTGAAATTACCTTGGCTCCAAGATGGAAAGAAGCGGATTGTTGATGAGGTAGAATATTATCACCTAAAGATGATTAATCCTCACCTTTATGCCCAGACTATGACAGATTATCTTTAGGAATTGTAATGTAACATTCATCTCTCCTCTCATATTTAGGAGATAAATTTATGTCAAGATAAATAATACAATCGGAAGAAAAATATTATTTCTACAATAAAGAATGTACATTTTGGGCCTTATAATCTTCTGAAAATATAAATTAGGAAACAATCTTCTTGATATGTAAGGGAAAATAGACCACCAAAGTGATAGTGAAAAATAAAACTTCCTTTAGAAGATTCAAACCCTCATATATGTATTTTCCACAGTGCTTTCTCATTTTCTTGCCCATAGAATTCCTCATCTAATGAAACCTTCATAAGTGGAGTCGCCAGGTGAATAATAAACAACCAAATTTGTATCTAAATCTTGTTCACCATCAAGAAATAGATTTCAATACCAATGGAAAAATAACTTCGTGCCTTCTTCCCCGACAACGGCGCCAAAAAATGTTGTATCTTAAGAGACAATCCCTCAGTTGTGAAAGGAATCATTGCTTAAGACATTTTAAAAGTATGTCACAGAAGTAATTTTATCATGAGGTCTCAGTTCTATCCCACTGGAAACTAGATTTTTAAAACCCTTAATGATCTGGAATAATAAAATATTTCACAATGCCATTGACTGCTGATATCTGAATGGAAAAGAAGAACTGCAGGGGAAACTCAAATTAATATGTTGTGAACATAGAATCTATTACTTTTAAGTTTCAGAGTAAATTCATGGAGAGAGGGGAAACTCAAAATAACATGTTGTAAACACAGAATATATTACTTTAAAGTTTCAGAGAGATTTTGTGAAGAGAGGGGAAACTCGAAATAATATGATGTAAACACATAATCTATTACTTTTAAGTTTCAGAGAGAATTTATGAAGGGAGAAGAGATGGAGTGAAGGTGCGCTTATTAGGGCTATTTAACTCTTACTTACAAACGTAAATCAAAGACCAACTACTTCTTTAATTCACTTCATTCAAGGAAGAAACCCCATAAAATGGCACAAGAAACACAAATCACCATAAACAGTTGCAAGAAACTTGTTGCTTCTTTCATTCACCCATCAGAAAAATAAGTAAAAAATGTAGTCCCCAAGAGGCCCAGAACTCGAAACCCTTCCTCTCTCTTTCTCTCTTCCTTAAATACAAACAAAAGCAGTTTGTAACTACTTGAGCTTCTCGGAACTCCTAGACTTCCCAAAACTATTAAACTACTTATTACATTGCAATCGAGGACACCATTGTAGCTTCGATCTTAACAAAGAAAACAAAATCACACTTGGAATATAATTATTTTGTTGAATCTTATTTTTACTGATGTGTCTCCTTCCGTTGCGGCTATGATGTCCTAACAGTCTACATAAAGGCATCTCCACCTGACTCTTCCCATGATTTTGCGTTTCGAACACTTTCATCATGTCACCTGCTACCTGGCTCTGCCTCTTCTTCTTGTTCCTGTTGCGTTCCATCTTCTTTTCTTCTTTGCTCTGCGTCGAGTCACATACCCGAGTCTTTCTGCCTGCATTCAGACTTTCTTCCATTATCAAGGTGTAACCACTTTTAAGACTTCTGCACGTAGTTTTGGGTCTTTTTCCACCCGATTCTACTCCTGCGTTCAGAATTTTCTTCATAAATCGCCACAAGAATTGGACTTTAAATACATTCTATTCACCTCTGAAGAATGCATCATGTCCACTTTCTATCGTATTTCAGAGTTTCACCGGTTTTACGTTATAATCCTCCTTTTCCTCCTCCGATGCGATTTAACACAGGGAATGCTTTACATCCAGATTTGAAATCCTTTGGAGTTCACCTTTGAAACTACATCGCATCTGGGCTCTTTATCACACTTCACAAGTTTTAAGAATTTCACAATATTTGTGATTTCACGATTTTGCAAATTGGCCCGAAAACCTTATCGCATGTGATGTGCAATATACTTCGCATCACATCGCCACCTCCTGTATTTATCACATCACAACTTAAATCACTTACTGTGCGAAGATTTAGCAATAAACACAAAAATCGTCGATGTGCAATATGCGCCAACTATCTCTGTGATCTAGTTCGTCCATCGCTCGCTATCATTTCTGTGATTTTATCCTCGTTGTCCATCTCTGCTTCACTCCAGTTTTCTGACTTGACCTGTGCGCTTACGACTTTCTCCATTTTCTGACTTGACCCGTTGAACTGCGCGTGCTCTTGTGCACTTATCTAAACAAAAACTAGCCCGACTCTGCCCGCGCGTTCACGACCCCTTCACGCCTTTGCTTCTTTGGTTTTGGTTCAAGTGCACATGTCATGATGAATCCTCATTGAGCTTGTGGTTATCCTTTTGAGCATATTACAGGGCTTCTTGAAATTTTAACAACTATTCCTCAATAACCTTGAATTTCCTCTCTTGACTTTTAACTGAGTCAAATTAGGCTACAACAGTAGCCATCAACTATTTCACCAAATGGGCAGAAGCCATGCTCGCATACAACAACAGCGCAGAAACTGTAACCTGGTTTTTCTTCAACCATGTCATCACATGGTCTAGTGTACCCAAGGAGTTAGTACTCGACCATGGAAAGCATTTCAAGAATGAAATATTTCAGGATCTATCCCAACACCTTGGTTTTACACACGAGTTTGTGTCACCATACTACCCCCAGTCCAATGGCCAGGTAGAAGTTGTTAACGAAGTACTCAAAACAATGCTACAATGCATGGTAAAAAACCACAAAACCAACTGGCACCATATGGTGTTTTCAGCCTTATGGGCATACCGCACAGTGGTCGAAATCCTCAATAGGATTTACACCTTTCCAGTTGGTATATGGAGTGGAAGTCGTGCTTCCCATTGAATGTGAAATCCCCAACTTAGACGCATCCATCGATATTCTCACTAATACTCAACCCTTAGAGCAATGGTTGGTGCAATTAGAACTCGTCGACGAAATTTGTTGAGAATCTCTCCAATACAATGAAGCTCAAAAGAAAAGAGTGAAAGCATCATTCGCCCGCAACATCACCCCTTGCTCATTTTCTGAGGGGGAGATAAACCTCTGCTATGATGTTGAAAAAGAAGCCTTAGGACCCGAGAAGTTAGAAACATTATGGAAGGGTCCTTACATCATCAAATATTATCTCCTCAAATGAGCATACATTTTTTCAGAGCCCAATGGTACATGCCTAACCAATCTCGTCAATGGGCTCTACCTCAAGAAATTTTGACCATAAGGTGGAAAGCCTCAATACCCTAGAGTAAAACTAAATGTAAAATAATTTTTTTTATCATGATCACAATCATCATGGACTTGTTCTAAAAAAAGCGCTCTTGTGTCACAGATGGATCATCTAGCCATCTACTATTTTGGATTCATTGATAGAGCCTCTCGATGGTCACAGAATTTAGCCATCGCTGCCTAGGCCATATACTCTCTTAACCGATCACCATTCCTCACCAATGGAGTATGTATTAGGTCAGCCACAAAAAATCAAGAAGAATATGATGTAGTCATCGGGTTGTTGAGTGATGCCTCCAACAAAGGCATTAGCCATTTAGATGTCTTTATCGATTCCCAATTAGTGGTATCGTATTAAAACCAAACCTTTCAAGTATGGAATTTGTGCATGTTTAGGAAGTACCTGCATGCACGACAGTTGGTTTGCCACTTTGATCACAATACATTTACACATATACCAAGAGATCAAAATTAGGTATTCGATCGCATATCCAACCATGTCCTAGACTTGAATGCATATCATATAAACCATCAACCATGAAGTAATACCATCATAATAAAAGCATCAATCATAATAATAACATCCATCATAATAATATAAAAACATCATAAAAATAACCATAGACACGTCTCACATATATACATCAATTAATATGTGTCCCAGTATACATCAAAACAAGTCTACTGACTATCAAGTCAGCCAAAAAATACAGATCACCAGTATAGGGAAGCATCCTCATAACGGGTGCTTTCCCTGACCATACATCATCTTTGGGGCTAATCCCCTCTTGGTGGGTCCTCTGGAGCCACATGTGTACTTGGTGCCAATATCAGAGCAGCAGTTGCCACAGCAAGTGTTGCTTGGTGAAAATCAGGGTGATGTGCCCTCTCCCAATCCATCACTATCTCTAACCAGATGTCGGTCAGGTTATCAAATCCCCTGGTCGAAAAACCCTGAGTCAGACTCTCTAGTTGACTATAGTAATCCTTTTAATCCCAAAAATGAGCATCTGCAACATCGGCATGAGCTGCAGCATCCGTCACCTAAGCCTCAGTATCCACCGCTCGGGCCTCTGCCGCCAACACCCGAGTCTCAGCAGTAGCCAAGAGTGCCTTCAACACTACCACATGTGCCTCTGCAGTCAATCCATGCGCCAAAAGAGCATCATATCTTCCAACTGCAGCACTACTACCCTCCCCCAAGGGACCACCTGCACCGATCTACTCCCCAGGCTAGGCCTGACCTGTACCATATGTACCCCTCCTCCTAGGCTCATGGCCTACCAAGCGGGCAAGGGGACGTTATGTCCGTCCCACATCTACAAAGGAAACCAAATATAGTATCAGTGTCACCGTCAACGACATATATATACATACATAAAGAACAAAACTCTAAATGCATAAAACAAAATGATCATATATGCTGGCCCCCATGCATAGTCAGAGGAAGACCCATGTCTCAATCCCCCTGGAAGTTGACCCCTGCATACGGAAACTCAAGGAATAGATGTGGGTTTGAGGTGAACCATGCCTCGACCATCTCATTATAGTATCTTCCAACCTCACTCCCACTAGTACAAGGCATCATTGGTGCCCATCAGCGCATTCAAGGATCCCTATGAGGGCTAAGAGGCACCGAAATAAAGGGTCATAGCATCACGACCCACTCATACATAATACAACAGAGGATGCTAGCATAGCAAAAGGTATTTGTTGCACACCTATGTGCTTTTTCCAACTACATGACCATATCTTGATATACAAATCTATCCCATTCAAATAAGTGACTGGACTTTAGCTGGTGCAGCACCACTATGTACAGTCTTAATACTTGATGAGGCGATAATGACCCCAAAAATTGAACTATCATATCTAGTGTAGCTTGCTCAACCAAATACGTAACAAAACTCACTCAAACACAACCCTGTGATATGGGGTTGTGCACGTAGTGACCAAACTCCTCAGCACACTCATGGATGTTCACTCCCCCAGTAGGGAATGGATGCGTAAGAGCCTCCCCATGAGGAAAAAGTTCTGTCACAAAGTAAATATCAGACTCAGGCTCTATCCTCAGTCTAGCCCGATGCAATACCATCACGCATCGCTACCTATCCCAACACCTAACTAGGAATTGCATAAACGTGTCCTGGGACCTCAAGATAGGGCTCTCAAAGAACTTCAGCAACCCATATCATGCTAAAGTCTCACCAGCACGCGGTTCATGTGCTACTGTTGTGTGAAGGATAATCCAATCCCTCTCTCTCCACAGCATCCTCCCACTAAGTAAACACCAAAAAATGTCAGTTTTTTCAAACACAAATCAAAATTAGTTAAAATTTGGCATCCCCACGCTTTATAACCTTTATTGCGCGTTGACTTCGCTCTTGTTACCAACATACCAACACATGTGTGTGGCACAACGCATTGAAACTTTGATACCACATGCGGTCTCCGTGCAAAGAGAAATCCTTTTCACGGAGACTGCATGCACTATCTTGGATCACCTGCATGGTTTGACCCTAAATTACACAAAATTCCTTACAAGACCCCACTTGTACGGCCCACCTAGACATGAAAGTGACAAAATTAAAAAGTAGGAGGTTTTAGCTCCTACCTGACACTATCTGCACGAATATTGGGTATTCTGGTTGACCGCAACGGCAAGAAAATCTCTGAAGAATGGATTTTACCTCAAACCCTCAGAAGGCACATATGACCTAAGAATGGGCCATATTAGCCTATATATCGCCCTTTTTACCATTTTCAGGAGCTCATAACTAGAGCTCATAATATTCAATCATAAAACTGCAAGAAACACAATGATCAACACTTCATCGTGTTCGATCTAGACCACATAAATTATGGTTTTATATCAGATCATTTTTGGGCCCAGCGCTCACCCACTCCATACTACAGTATACGTACTCCCTCTCTTTTTTCTTTGAATTCAATCTATTTCAAAATATTTGTATGAAAAATATGCTTTTACTTGGGGTATTAGTCGCAGATGTTGTAGACACGCCAAATCACTATACGTCCCAGACAACAAAAGAACAAGAGCAAGTATCATTCTATCCTCAACATGATAGGCTTCCCTAAAAATCTTTGCATATCCTGACATCATTTATTCAAAAGAATAAAACCATAGGTTTCATTCACCCGACCATGTTTATCATCACCCCACCTTGCACATGATAAACACCCTTGCAGGTCAGTAGAGCCACACCTTCCATGGCATCCATCACTCATGTAGACCATACGCCGACATTTGGAGCCATGGCCACAAAATTTGGCCCAAGAACCATTTCATGTTCATACACCCATGATCAAACATCAATCAGTTCTAGTCATCGCATGTCAAAACTATGCTCCCGAGCCACCATTCTGTACAAGTGGATCAACAAAAACACGTCACCGCATTTCACATATGTCCTATCATAGCTTCATAAGCATAGCCCATCTGTGACATTTCATCCACCTCATCACCCTCACACCAAGACCAACCAATGGGGCCCCCACCCTCAGCAAAACACACTCCTTGCATCATCATGTAGGATCATATATGGAGCACCCGTCTCCATGCTTGTACATCCAAACCACTTTTATATTCTTTTGGAAAATATACAAATATTTTTTTAGGAGAAAACTCCCACCCATACATTTACATTTCTTACCTAGAAGTAGTCCCTAATCACCCTTGGTTGGAGTTGTGCATTTTTTACGACACCCAACCATGTCAGTTATAGCAAACATACACCCACCCTGGATGTCCTACCAACCCCAGGGATTTCCCCATCGGAAGTTGTTATGATTACCACCACTCACATTTACAGCTCTAAATTTGGGCCAATCAACCATCATCATTAGTTATAGTTGCCCCTCTTCATCATGTCTCGTTAACCTATCACATTACACCCTGCTTCATCAGAAACCCTGGTCCTTTATATTAGTACTTATTTCGTTCGGTTGATGCTTCCTTCTTGTCGACTCCAACAAACACTTTCCAAGGAGGAGGTAGTACCTTGGATAATTCCTCACCACAATAGGGGCATCCTCATATGGCATGATGGGAATTAACATTTCTCATTGATGTCGTCGATCCTCCTGACATTCGACATCAACACCACTTTTCATGTCCAATATGGTATCATACTTCATAACCATTGCACTATGTCATAATTCATCGAAAACCCATATATCAGTAGGCATCTCTCTCAGCAATGCTTACATGGAAATGTCCCCAACGGTCAAATACCCATGCATACATTGTGCACTTTCTCCAAACTTGACATACCAAGACAATGCATGTGGGTACCATATTCAACCCCTTTTGTTCAAATAAAAACGCCCCCGAGGATGTCAGAAACAATCGTCATCAACCAAAAGCATATCATCTACTACAAATGTGACATGACAGAACCAATATCTATCAATATTAGCTTAACTAGTCAAAATCACGAGCATGGTACATGCCTGCCTCGTAAAAATATTCTCTTTTTATCTCTTGCACATTTCCTAGGGAGCATGGTTTATTTTTTACATCATACAAGGGTTATCCCTACTCATTTCCACGGCAAGTTACTCTCTCTCTCTCTTTCTCTCAAAAGGATCACACGGAAAAGAAAACATAATGTATTTCAGCTATATAGTTCTTCCTAGACCTCACACATCAGGGGAAATTTTTAATACCAAAAAATCATACAGGAAAAAGACATTAGAAAATTGTCAAGTAGAAGGCACAAATAAACATTTTCAATGAACAAATAAATTAGGAAGGAAAAATTTTAAATATTCCCAAGGTTCAGCCAGAAATTGGAGGATAGTGCACTAGCAACAAAGGGTTTTTGCACACAGCACGCCTATTCCTTCGATAGTCACGCGGTCCGAGGGATAGAAAAAAGTCACCATCTAGGGCCACTTGACACACTTGGAAAAGATGATTCTCTACCCAGTACATTCAAGTACAGCCAAATTCGAGCCACCTTGACGAGGCCTGCAACCCACAAAGGAATATCTTCCCCACTCTTGGGTCAATATCAATCTTGGGCCAAGAGAGGGAAGAGAAGGTCAAAATTTTCTATATAAACTGGCCATGGGAAGAGCAAAAGGAGACACATTGTTGTGATGGCCAAATTCTTCCATAGCAAACCAGCTTGCAAGTGTAGCAGCAGAAGGATTTGAGTGACTCACATGTTGGCCATCCAACATCTCAATCTAATAAAGAGCTTTTGTTACACCAATTTTTGGTCATCTAACCATTTACAATTAGATTGGTCAAAATACACCATGTAAGACCAATTTTACCAAAGTAAAATTTCTTTCACTATAAGAAATAATTTAATAAACCACAGTTTATTAAGTTATTTCTGGTCCAAATACGAAACCCCGTGAGGATTAATTAAATAAATCCTTATTTATTTGATTTCCTCTAGGAATAATTAAATAAACCATTATTTAAATAATATTCATGGTCATATTTAACCCAATTAATGAGAAATAATTAGATAAATCGTTAATTACCTTATTATTCTCTAGGAATAATTAATTAAATCATTATTTAATTAATATTCCTTGTTAAATTTGACTAAATCATTTAAGAATAATAAAATAAATCATTATTTGTTAAATTATTCCTTAACCCCATCCTTGAAATAATAAATAAATCATTTATTTGTTTATTATTTCTAAATAAAGAGATTTAACCAATTTAAATTCCTTTTCCCTTCAACAAAATATAATAAAATATTCCAAGCAGTTAGATCTAGATCTTGGTTAATAATATTTTATTATGCACCATTATCAAGGATAACTCAATGTTTTGTTATAAATAGGATGGTTTTCCATTAATTTCTTACCTTTGATCCTTTTATCATGGTCGGACTTTGATCCTCTTATCATTCTCATACTTTGATTACTTTTATTTTCTTTTTGCTTATTGAGCTCCCTTTGAGTTCTACATGTCTTGGGTCTTCTACATCATTAAGAGAGAGAAACTCTGAAGCTGAAGCGTTGAGGACAGCCAAGGACCCATCCCATTGAGGGGGACTGGTAACATCATTCTTTGTTCCCTTCCCAAGTGTTAATATAATATAAAAATTATTTATAACTCTTGTCTTGTCCATTGCATACTTGGGAGACTCTTATTTCATTTTACTGTTTAGCTGCTTTATTTTCATAGATTTGGGTTTTTTTTGCATTTGTTTCTACCGTCTATTGTATATCTAAAGAAGTTAGATAGCCATCTTTGTTGTCAGGGTTGTTTGTCATGTGCAGCTAAAGTGATCTCTTTTCGTACACTTACGTTAAGAATTCATACTAACAATTAGTGACTCCACTGGGTTTTATTCAGATTATTACGTGACCATCTGCTTCAGTACCTAGGGTTTTTCTTCAGTTATTTTTTAGCCTCTTAATGTTGTTTTTTTACCTTTTATGCCCTAAAACAGTAAAAAATCTAACTTTTGAGTGTTTCTGGGTGCTTTCCGCAAGTAACAGGTATCAACCGTGACAGAGATGGCAACTTTTACTGCAACCTGCCTCCCGAGAATCCTGGTGAGCCCTGGTATTGCACCAAGAGTGCTGCAACTCCCAGGGGCTACCCTACTTTACTTTATCAACCCGGGGTTCGTATAAACTTTGAGGTGATAGTGCTATATACACAGCAAATGCATTATGTTCATGTCATCCTCTTCTGCTTTACGAAAGGGTGCTACTTCTAGGTTTTCTCAGTGAATTCTGTCACACTTCAATTAAACTAAACTAAATTGCAGAAAGGAAATGATAGAAATGGAACTAATTTAATGTGCAAGAAGGAAATGACTGTAAGAAACTAAATTAAATTGCTGAAAAGAAATGACAGGAAGGAAACTAATTTAATTTGCATAAAACAAATAGCAGAAAGGAAACTAATCCTAAACCACACTTAACTTGGCCAAACGGCTAAATGCACTCTACTTATCCTATGATCTATCTACTATGCTTCTATCCATGCAACTAGGCTATCCATGAATTAATTCAAATTAAACGGAGTTAATTTGCAGTTTGGAGGGAAGAAAAGGGTTAAAAGAGGCTAATGGGGGGTTTAACACATGAAACGAGTTTTGGAAGAGGAAAGAGGGGGTTAAACCCTTATAAAACTTTATGATAGCGTGAGAAATTACTTTGGAGCGAACAGAACTCAAAAATGTGATAGCAGAGTGCGATGGAGGACAACATTTGCGATATGCGATGTCGCAATCATAACTTCACAAGTTTAAAGGGATAGTGGTAAGGATTAACAAGAATGACCTAATTTGTGTGAAGTGTGAAGTGCGACGAGTGATGTGGGTGGTCTCAAATCGCAATATCGCAAGTTTAAAGAAATAGTGGTAAGGAATAATAAGAATGAACTAAAATGTGCGAAGTGTGATTGGCGACGCGGTAAAAGTTATGGGCTACGATCTGCGATGTGGTAAGTTATCTGAAGTGTGAAGTGCAACGAGTGACATGGCAGAGTTATCGCATCGATGGAATGAGCAGTAAGCATTATGCAAAAATTTAAACTATGCAATTTGCGATTCGCGATTTCGCAATATCGCAATCGCAAGAACGAGCGGTAAGTGTTAAGGGTAAAAGCTAAAGGATGCGAAGTGTGATTTGTGATGGCGAAGTGTGATTTGTGATGGCGAAGTGGTGGTGGGACCGACAGCAAGGCACGATTTCGCAATATCGCAATCGCAGGAACCAACGATAAGCGTTAAGGGAGAAAAGGTAAACGGTGCAAATTGCGATTTGTGATTTCATAATATCGCAATCGCAAAAAAAGAGCGGTAAGTGTTAAAGGTAAAAGGTAAACGGTGTGAAGTGTGATTTGTGATTTTGCGATATCGCAATCGCAAAGAACGAGCGATAAGTGTTAAAGGTAAAAGCCAAATGTTGCAATTTGTGAAGTGCGACGTACGGTGGCGGGAGACTCAAGGAGAAAAGACAGAAGTCGGATTTTTGGTGGTTTTGAATGGTTTTTCACGTGTTTTGCATATAAAAGGTAAGGCGACCGTGAACAGAGAAAAAAAAAGAAGTAAGGCATGAAGGGCTTAAGTGCGTAAGGAAAAAGGGTAAGTACAGCGTTAAGGTGAGAAGGAAAGTAGGGGAATGGAGGCATAAGAACAGTGCTCATAAATGAAACACACCTGCGGATTATGCACAGGAAAGAGACATAAATGCATGATAAAATAGTGAAAGGAAGGCGTGGACTTGGTAATACAATTTCTTCCCAAAACTCAAATAGAAAGCAATTTTGGCCTGTGAGAAGGTCTACCCTGCTCAAACTCTATTGACAAAGATGAGAGGGGTGACTTGACCATAGTTTTTGGAGTTTTTCCTCTATTTACTACACATAATCAATTAAAAACTACACCAGCACAAAAACTAAATAGCAATGAAACTTATCAGAAGCATATCTAACTTAAATGGCAGAAGCAAAACTAGCTAAATGGAAGAAAGAAAAACACAGTAACAACAAAGAAGCTGAGGCACATGGGTTGGGCCCTAACCCACGATCCCAACTCTTTGGAACTAGATCAAAAGAAATTCATATGAATACTCATTGCATTAATAATATAGTATTATTACATCCTGAAGGTCTTAACATCAAAATCCTAATAGCTTGCAGCAAAATTTTTGACTGGAATCGAAGAATAAAATGGAATCGACTAGTATCAACCCACTAGCTAACTAACTAACTCCTTCCTAGCTCTAGATCTGCTCTATTTATTCTACTAGGCAACTACCTACAGCTCCCTTGAGAATGGTGATTGAGTCCACTTTGACTCCAAGTAAACATAGATTGAGTGCCCTTCGTCTTTAGTTGCTTGGCTGCCTCTTGGAATTCGATTTTCTAGAGACTCCAAGTGAAGTATGGCTTGAGTGCACTTGGTCTTGAGTTTGGCTGCCTTTGGAATACGAATTTTTGGAGGGGAGATATCATGAGGATCCTTTGGCTGCCTTTGAGAGTTAAGGAGGGTGGAAAATCCCCTTGAATCTCTCCAATATTTCTCCATAATTTCCTAATGTTCTGCTCATTTATTCTCCAATCCTGATCTTTCAGTGGCAGGGAGCAAGTCCCTAAATCATCTCCTTCTCCAAATATATATAATCTGCCAAATATTCTCACAATATTCTACAAAAATAACCAATATTAGGAAAAAATATGCAACTACCTTTAATCCTTCCTAAGAACATATTAAAGCATAAGAAAACATTATTAAGTGCAGAAGGAGAGATTTAATATATCCTTTTATGTGCATAAGGAAGGTAGATGGGCCTAAGACTGGTTATATGAGCCTTATTTTATTTCTAATTTAGAGGCCCATCATCATCCCCCTACTGAAATTGTTGCTCATCCTCTGAGCAACCTATTCATCCTCCCTGCCTTATGGTTCTTCTTGTATGCTACCTTATTTCATTTTATGTTTCTAGGGCCATGCGCTGCTCTTCTGTTAATCTTATTGTTATTCTTCTTGCTGCAATTCTTCTTGTAGGTGCTTCATGGAGGTCCTCGGATGCCTTAAGTAAATCTGTTTTGCATGACAAGAGGTGGTGGATAAACCTTTTATTTGAATTTTTTTTCTCTGTTTTCTTTTTTTTCTTTTTATTTATTTTTTCTTTTTATTGCATGCAAAGTAAACTCTTAGTTCTTTTTTTTTCTATGAATTGAGTTCACCCTTGGTTACCCCTTGGCACTCCTTGTCCTCTATTACAAAGAGCTACTTACTGCCCACTTTCTCAAGTCCTTTTTATTTTTGTCTTGTTCCTTTTCTTGGTGGAAAAAGTGAGGCTAGTTTCTAGATAAGGCTGAGGTTTCTCTGCTACTGATTTTGGCTATATTAAAAACTTTCCTTCTCACACTTTTTAATGTTTTATTAAGCTAAAATAGATTTGAATAAAGAGTTAGATTATTTCATGCCTGAGCCTTACCATCAATTTTTTTTCACACGTGATATCGAAGTTGCTGCTGAAGTTGCTTGTGGCGATCTGCTTGCGGTCTTTTGGAGCTTCTGAGCACAGGAAGTCCAAGTTTGAGTACCTTTGCCTAAAGTGTTGACCAAATTTTATTTTTTTGCCAACTTGATGGTTTCTGCTTTCAAAGGTTGGAGAGCATCTACATTCATTAGAGTGAGATACATGGAGAAATGCTTTTTTTTTTATGGCCTACTAGCTGCCTCAATCAAGTTTTCCACTAGTAGGTCTGCCTAGGCACCTCAAAGGAGGTTTTCACCTGGGATATTTTATTTTTATTTTTTATTTTTTCATCCTAATGATCGCCTCATGGAGGTTTTCAATGAGTCAGCGAATCTCAGACGCCTCAAAGAGGTTTTCATATGAGATTTTATTATTTCCCTTTTTTTCTTTTTTTATCCTTTTTTCACTTTCCTACTCTACTTGAAAAAAAACAAAACCTTTTTCAAGTATAGGAATACTTCCAATGGATACATGTACACATCAAGATGACAGATAAAATCAAGTGCACACTTGGAATACATGCTCTAACATGTACCTAAATATGAGAGATGAATTGTTTTGACTGGGATTGTATCAAGTGTTGTTGGAGAAGAGTGTGCTGCTACAGCTTAATGATTGTTTGGAACCATATGTCAATATAGTTGTGATGCCCCTAGTTCACTTGCTGAGTTGGATCACCTTGGATGTCCTCTTCTATTATGACATTCAAATCTTCCTCTTTTTGCTGATTGTTCTCTTGAACATATGGAGGAAATGTTGGTAAAAATGAGGGAACTTTCTCAACATCTGATTCTAATATATGCTCTTCATTAAGTGATGCCCTTGATTCTTTGATCTTCTCATTCGTATCTTCTTCTTCTTTATGTTGTACTTCAATGACATTAATAAAATCTCTTCTTTACAATACCTTTCTTGAACTAAGATGCAGATTATTTAGATCAAGAGGATATGTTTGGTAGTGTTGTACCTCAGCATTATAAGTGGGCTGAGATACTTCATGGTGTGGGTTTGGAAATGGTGATACAAGTAGTTGAGTGGGGGTGGATATATGAGATGGATGTGGTTGAGGTTGTGGTTGTGGTGGAGGTGGATGGTAGGGATAGCATGGAGTTGGGTATGGAGGACATTAATGGAAATATTGAGGATGTTGAGGATTTTCCCAATAAGTTCCTTGCCAATCATGTTGCCAAGATTGGGTTTGAGGTTGAGATGGCCAAGGTTGCCAAGGAGGGAGTGTGTCCCAATTAGTTTGAGATGGATGTGAATAAGCTTGACATTGTGAAGTAGGTCCTTGCATCATATCAAGTTGACTAGGCTGCTAAGGTCTCCTTGCAACTACATAACATAGTTTCTTTGGTGATTACCTTGCTCCATTATCTTCTTGGTAAACTTCTTTAAACCTGGAGAATGATAAACAACATTTAGTAGCTTATGATTCTGCATGGATAACAAAAATATCAACATCTTCTTTTTGCTCATTTTGAATTCTTAACATCTCTACTTGTTCACTTAGATTGCTAAGAATTTTTGTTTTAAAGTTATCAAGAAAATTTCCAAGTTCATCTTGCCTTACCAATGTTGATGTTTATTTACTTGCTCTTTCCCTTCCTCTTGATATGCGCTTGCATGTTCCACAAATTTATTCAATTTAAAATTGGTATACATCTCCTCTACTCATGAGATTAAGGAGATCAATCCACACATCCCTAATTGTTCAAGTAAGAGGGTTTTCAGTGTGTCAAATCCTAGATGATGCATTTTTTCCCTCTTAAAATTATACATGAATCTCTCTATTAGATCCTCAAGGCTCTCATCTTCTTCTTGGTTCATTCTAAAAATTTCTTCTCTAAGATCACGATCTTTATATTTTTCTAGGAATATCTTTTACATATCATTCGATGATCTTATTGAATTAGTACCCAGAATCATGAACCATTTAAGAGCTCTATCCTTCAATTTTGCAAGAAACAATCTCATTTTTTGAGTGTGTGATAAGTAGCCATAAAACCTACAAAGTATCTCAAACTCAAAGAGAAATGTTTCTAGATCCTCTGTCCTCATACCATGGAAGTTGGGAAGGAAAGATGGAGGGATGTTCTTCATAGGTACACTGATGTCCATATCTTGAATGGGAAACCCAATAAGATCTTCTTCATTGCCATCATATCCATCCATCTCTTCTTCCTTCAAAAGTTTATGTTGATGTGGTTCTTACTGCACCACGTGGTCAAGTGGGGGGGTTGGTGTTGGAGATTTTTTTTTTAAATATTTTGAGTATCCATACTCCTATGAGGCATGAAAATCAATTTTTTTTTATTTTTCAATATTTCAAAAACAACATGAAAAAGGAGCAGAAAAGAATGCTAAAACATAATCAAAGCATCTACTAGACACCTCCCCGTCAACGGTGCCAAAAGGTGGTGAGTCATGGTATTGCACCAAGACTGCTGCAACTCCTAGGGGCTGCCTACTTTACTTTATCAACCCGGGGTTTGTACAAAATTTGAGGTGACAGTGCTATATACACAGCAGATGCATTATGTTCATGTCATCCTCTTCTGCTTTACGAAAGGGTGCTACTTCTATGGGTTCTCAGTGAAGTTTTTCACACTTCAATTAAACTAAACTAAATTGTAGAAAGGAAATGACAGAAATGGAAATAATTTAATGTGCAGGAAGGAAATGACTGTAAGAAACTAAATTAAATTACTGAAAAGAAATGACAGGAAGGAAACTAATTTAATTTTTAGAAAACAAATAGCAGAAAGGAAACTAATCCTAAACCACACTTAACTTGGCCAAATAGCTAAATTCACTCTACTTATCCTATGATCTATCTACCATTCTTCTATCCATGCAACTTGGCTATCCATGACTTAATTTTAATTAAAAAGAGTTAATTTGTAGCTTGGAGCAAAGAAAAGGGCTAAAAGAGGCTAATGGGGGGTTTAACACATGAAATGAGGTTTGGAAGCGGAAAGAGGGGGTTAAAACCTTATAAAATTTTATGATAGCGTGAGAAATGACTTTGGAGCGGACAAAACTCAAAAATGCGATGGCGGAGTGCAATGGAGGACAAAATTTGCGATGTGCGATGTCGCAATCGCAACTTTGCAAGTTTAAAGGGATAGCGGTAAGGATTAACAAGAATGAACTAATTTTTGCGAAGTACGAAGTACGATGAGTGACGTGCGGGTCCTGAATCGCAATATCGCAAGTTTAAAGGAATAGAAGTAAGGATTAACAAGAATGAACTAAAATGTGCGAAGTGCGATTGGCACGCGGTAAAATTTGCAGGTTGCGATCTACGATGTGGTAAGTTCTATGAAGTGCGAAGTGATACGAGTGACGTGGCAGAGTTATCGCATCAGTGGAATGAGCGATAAGCATTATGCAAAAAGTTAAACTGTGCAATTTGCAATTCGTGATTTCGCATTATCGCAATCGCAAGAATGAGTGGTAAGTGTTAAGGGTAAAAGCTAAAGGATGCAAAGTGTGATTTGCAATGGCGACGTAGCGGTGGGACCAACAGCGGGGCGCGATTTCGCAATATCACAATCGCAGGAACCAGCGGTAAGTGTTAAGGGAGAAAAGGTAAACAGTGCGAAGTGCGACTTGCGATTTCGCAATATCGCAATCACAAAGAACGAGTGATAAGTGTTAAAGGTAAAACGTAAATGGTGCGAAGTGTGATTTGTGATTTCGCAATATCGCAATCGCAAAGAAAAGCGATAAGTGTTAAAGGTAAAAGCCAAATGTTGTGATTTGAAAAGTGCGACGTACGGTGGCAGGAGACTCAAGGAGCAAAGGCAGAGGTCGGTTTTTCGGTGGTTTTGAATGGTTTTTCACGTGTTTTGCATAAAAAAGGTAAGGCAGCCATGAATGGAGAAAAACAAAGAAGGCTTGAAGGTCGTAAGTGCGTTAGGAAAAAGGGTAATTACAGCGTTAAGGTGAGAAGGAAAGGAGGGTAATGGAGGCGTAAGATAAGTGCTCAGAAATTAAACACACTTGTGGATTTTTGCACGGGAAACAGACAGAAATGTGTGATGAAACAGTGAAAGGAAGGCTTGGACTTGGTAATACAATTTATTCCCAAAACTCAAAAAATAAGTAATTTTCGCCTGTGGGAAGGTCTACCCTACTCGAACTCTATTGATAGAGATGAGAGGGGGGACTTGACCACAGTTTTTGGAGTTTTTCCTCTATTTGCTATGCATAAGCAACTAAAAAATACAGCAACAAAAAAATAAACAGAAATGAAACTTATCAAAATCATATCTAACTTAAATGGCATAAGAAAAACTAGCTGAATGACAGAAAGGAAAATATAGTAACTGCAGATAAGTTGAGGCACATGGTTTGGGCCCTAACCCACGAGCCCAACTCTCTAGAACTAGATCAATAGAAAGTCATCTGAATACTCATTACATTAATAATACAGTCTTACTACATCCAAAAAGTATTAACAGCAAAAGCCGAATAGCTTGCAGCAAAAGTTCTGACTGGAATCGAAGAATAAAATGGAATCGACTAGAATCAACCCACTGGCTAACTAACTAACTCCTTCCTAGCTCTAGATCTGCTCTATTTATTCTAAAGAGTAGCTACCAACAACTCCCTTTAAAATGGTGATTGAGTCCACTTTGACTCCAGGTAAACATAGATTGAGTGCCCTTCGCATTCAGTTGCTTGGTTGCCTCTTGGAATTTGATTTGCTGGAGACTCTGGGTGAAGTATGCCTTGAGTGAACTTGGTATTGAGTTGCTTGGATGCCTCTGGAATTCGAATTGTTGGAGGGGGATCTCATGAGGATCCTTTGGTTGCCTTTGGGAGTTAAGGAGGGTGGACAATCCCCTTGAATCTCTTCAATATTTCTCCCTAATTTCCTGATGTTGTGCTCATTTATTCTCCAATCCTGATCTTCCAGTAGGAGGGAGAAAAGTGGTATGTGGACTAGACCTCTGCCTCACCTTCCACTTTTGTGACTCTTGCTAAAGCATTTTTGTCCTACTTCAAGTTACCTCTTTGATATAATATCGGTAATGATTTTTTGAACGCATTCCGTCAAACTTCTGCCACCCGCCTTTCTGACCATGTCCAAGAATGGCATAGAAGGAGGATTTTATGTTGAGCTCCCACATTTGACGACCATGTCTATATGGATTGGTTTCTTAGAACACTTTTTCCTTATATTAGTAAAGATGTCGTATCTCACTTTCCTCAGAAAGAGGAAGAAGCTCTCCAAATCACATTGAAATATGACTTGATCTACGCTCAGTCTGGTTATGTTTATACCATCTTACCAAATCTTCCTAGACCTGATGGTGCCAATGCACCGAGGGCATCTCATGCCACTAACGGTATCATTGGATCTCTTTCACATATGTGTACTCATCCTCCCATGATTTATGATTTCCCTCAGGGAGGAGCCATCTCCTCCAGCACTTATCCCACTCTCGGCAACATGTATCCAAGACAAAGCACATTTTCCCCATTGTATCAACCAATGCCAGGGCATGTGGTCGCTCAACATATTTACCCTAATATTGCTCAACCTCCTTTTTATCCATATCAATAGCCCGGAGCTCCAGCCCCTCCGGCATTAGCACCCCAACCTCCTATGCTTTCCCAACCTCTGCCACAGTAACAACCTCCCCCTCCAGGTCAGGTGTATGCGCAACAGAGTGCGATCGATCCTCCAAATTCCAAGAAAAAGAGGAACGGCAACCAAAACTAACCCGTGTAAGGTAATCAAGGGTGCCAAGGGAACCAGCCAAATAGTAACAACTAGAAATAGGGAAATCATCCCAAGCAGGACAGGCCTTTTCGTACGAAAATCCTTGTTCTTGTTGTGGTGTCCATGGCCATTATACTCATGATTGTCCCCTTTTACCCCAAATGGGTCAGTTGTGGGAAGCACAAGCAGCATCTAGAGGACAGTAAGCCATGGTTTCGTCTCCTCCAAATAATTTTCTTGTTCAACCAGATGTTTTCACTAATCCTTTGCCTCAGCAAGGATATGTGGCTACCCAACCTCCTCAAGTTCAGGCTACCCCTCAACCCTCATAGTCTGGTACCTTTGATTACTAGATTCTTATGATGAACTCTGAAGTGGTTAATATCAATGATGTCAACCTTAAAACTCGGTCGTGCCAATATGGCAAGCCACCTACTTCATCTACAACCGAGTCTCAAACCAAATTTTCCACAAATTCTAGTTCGACACCAAATTCCCCATTACAGATCCCTCAACCATGGACAAAGGTCATTCCCAAGATCCATAATAGGCCATTACGCCGAACTACTGCTTCTGCCAAAGCCGCCCATAATTCAGCATAATAGATGACTTAGCACAATCTCCTACTACTATGTCAACACTGGAAGTCCTCCAGTCATGCCCTTCACAACGTAAAGCTCTATTATCTGCTTTGGGAATTGTGGATCCTTCAAATGATCATTTGATCGTCTTTGATGTTGACAATTCAGAACATCCCCCCTTACCTTCATCCTTTGCCTTGCAAATACCAGTCAAGATTTGTAATGCCCATGTCTCGCGATGTATCATTGATGAGGGTGCATCCACCTGCGTGATGTCCACCTCTGTTTGGAATAAACTCGGATCGCCTAAGTTATCCCCATCCAACATCACTTTTTGTGCTTGGGACAGTCACTCTTCTCAGCCCCTTAGCATGTACCGCAATTGTCTTGTCACTCTTGTGGGAAATATTGTTTGTATTGACATTGAAGTCATTGATGCCCCCTTAGATTACAACATCCTTTTGGATCGTAAATACACCTATGAGATGTCTGTTGTCACATCTACGGTTCACCGTAAGATGTTCTTTCCTCACAATGGAAATATCGTTACCAATTATCAGTTGTCATATTACGAACCAAAGTCTCAAAACTCCACCGAGTCTATCATATCTCCAGTGGTCGATAAACAAGCAGTCGCACCTCTTACCAGTGTTTCACCTGAAGTCTATAAAGATTCCACCTTACTTGGTGCTTTCCCTGGTTTGCCCCCTCTTGTCGTAGCTCCTAGCTCGTCGAATGTTTTCATGATGTAATCATCTCGGACTAGCCACAAGAGAACTAGTTCAACCACCCAGTAGCCTACACCTTCGCAACCTACTGGTGGTCACTCGATGGAGCCTGTAGGCCCTTATTTTCAAGGACCTTCCTCCTCTGCTGGTGTCTCTTCCGCTTCTTCTCAACCAAGAATGGTTCCCCCTAGCCTTAACTAGTTGGGAGCCATTCCACTAGGCCATTACCCCTCCAGTCAGATATCATTTCTAGCTCCCTCCTTTAGATTCTTTTTGGTGCCTATTATGGCTACGTTGAGCCTTCCCAATTTGACCTTAGGGATCGCAATCTAGTACATCGATCCCCCAGGCGAAACCCTGCCTAGTCAGCTCAAACCTTATACCACTTTGACCTCGGTCCAACTGGTCACCACGACTCCTACCTTTGCTTCAGTGCCTCAACATGAATCTACTCCTATTGCGAAAGCATCTGGTCAGGGGGGAAAGACAAAAAGAAGGAACCTAAGGATAAGGTTCCCAAACAACTCCTTCTCCTTGTAAACCTCCAAAAAAGTCACCACTATGCGCTTTGTGTGATGTTGTTCAGCATGCTACCCAAAATTGTCCTGAACTTCCTCTTCTCAAACATGTGGTCAACAAAACGTTTCCTAAATCCGATATCCCGGAGGTCCATGTTACCTTACCCGATTCAACTAAGAAACTAAAAACATTGCGCACGAACCACCATTATGCTTTGTGTGATATTTATGGCCACTATTCTCACCTTTGTCCCCATCTCAACGATTTTTGTTATACCCTTGAGGCTGTCCGCATAATCAAGGTCGAACGTAGTGGATCCTCTACTCCTCTACTCATGCTTTTGTCTCAGGCCAAACCAGAGGACATTTCCCTGCCTATTGTGATACCCCACCTGACGTCAAGATGAAGGAGCCTTCGAGCACTATCCTCTATCTGTCATCATCCATTAGATCCATGGTGTTAAACCCCTTTGACGTATTCCCTTCTGTTTCGACTGAACCTCCTTTGGCGATCACCTTGGGCTTTACATTAGTAGATGTTTCATCTACTCACTCTTTGTCTACCCTCTGTAATGATGCGTATGTGAACCATATGTATCATGATGATGCATTAGGTAGCCCTGTCACATCTTGTGGTCCTTCTTCTACCATCCCCTCCATATTTCACTATGATGAAGACATTATGGAAGCAATGACCACCCCTAACTTTCCTTGGGATGATATGCACCACCGTGCATGCTTCCTTACATAGCAGCCCCATGACCAATATGTTGTGGAGTCTAAAGACTTCATCTCAGATGAGGTTGATCGATTTAGAAATCCCATTCCTGCACCCAATGCTTCGAAAGAAGAAAACATTGCCTTGGGGGCACATAGCACCTCATAATAAATTGAGGCTTACACCAATCTATTCAAATGATTCCACAACGTTTCTGCCAGGTCCTATTCAGAGATGCCCGGACTTGATCCAGCCATTGTCAAACACCATATTGACACATGGTCTGATGCCTATCCCATCTGTCAAAATTTGAGACACATTCATCCTTCTCAACGAGAGGATCTAAAAACCGCAATCGATAAGCTCAAGCAGGATGTTTGTTCCTATCCCATTCTCAAGAAAACAGGCACCATTCATGTATGTATGGACTTTCGTGACCTGAAAAAAGTTTTTCCCCAAGACAACTTCCCTACACCATGTATTGACCATATCTTTAACAAGTGTAAGGGGCATAGGAATTTTACCCATAGCATTCCCCATGCGTGTTTTATTTCTGCCCTGCATTCAGGTTACTTGAATTATCCATCATCTTCTCCTGTGTTTTCTTATGACACCTTTGAAATCTATCCTTCATCCACACTGTAAATCGTCTATGCCGACGATGCAAGTCACTACTCGCGAAATCTAGCCTCGGTAGCCTAGGCCATTTTTACCCCCATACATTCGTTAGTCCTTTCCAACATCATATGTATTGGATCTGCCACCAACAATCAAGGCGAATATGATGCAATGATAGGTTTGTTAGTTGATGCCCTTGACCATCGCATCCTTCATATTCATGTTCATTTAGATTCCCTGCTACTTGTCAGGAAATTTAATGGTGTATATCGTGTGCATAACCATGTCCTTTTTAGAAGATATTTACAAGTGAAACTCTTAATGCGTGAATTTGAAACCATTACATTTAGTCATGTACCTAGAGCCCAAAATCACTATGTAGATAGAATTGCGAACAATATTCTAGATTGGCACTTATCACATGCATTTAACACAATACAATAACCATAAACAAATGGCGAACCATATACTCATCATATATAATAATAATAAAAGATGCGTATCCATAATATGTTTCCACAAAATCATAAATTTTTTGAATTCCTCTACTCTAATACCTCTGACATGCAGATAGCATGTTACAAAAATTAAAACTGGGGGCACCTCATGCCCCTACATTTAATCACTATCTGGAGGGTCTCCAGCCAATGGCTCGGCTCCTGCAACCCACAAATCCCGCATACCCTGCCCGGCCATCGCCATGCGCCGCATGACCCATCGCCACTCTGAGGGTAGCCCGAAACATGCCTCAATGTAGCAGTCATCTATATCATGTCATTCGCGCTCTCATACCTCAGTGATCGATAGCTCGCATCTACGGCGGAAATCCTCCAATAGTGCCTCTAAATCTGCTCTATCAACTCCTCTAGTTGTGCTAGACTCGGCAGCCCCTGGCGCTGTGTGTCTTCCCATATACCCGATCGTTTTCACCAGTGCTATATCTACATACCAAAAGTAATGAACCAGTACCATATGCATCATTATAAAACTTTAATGCATCTTGAAATAGAACAACTTGTCACTTACCATCTGGTCCCCATGCTCGACCAAGCGGAAGTTGCAAGTCTGGGTCCCCCTGATAGTTCATCCCACTGTATGGATAGCATCTATATATAGCGACATTTGGTCCCAATGTGTGAATAACTCGTGTTGGTGTTACACCTAAAATTGTCACCTTGACGTTTTGTTGTCTGTATGAGCTCATTATCACTCATACATTTCTCCCTTGCAATTCTAAACACATCAGTTCCTAATATCAAGCCTTGAAAATAAGAGAAAAGCTCATAAAAGTCCTTAAAACACTTGTACTACATTTTCTCTTAGTGTTGCTTGCGGTGCCGCACCTTTTGGCTATAAATATTGCGGAGCCAAACGCACTGTTTATTCATTAAGAGTGCGGACCCCTGTAAAAGATAAAAAAGGCGCAAGTAAAATCTAGAAGCTTAGTTTGAGTCATTTTTGGAAGCTTCTAGAAACATTCCTGCGGTGGAAAGATCGCTCTTTTTAGCTTCATGCATCCCATCCATTAAGGAGCTAACCCCTTGATGTAAGGAGCTAATCCCTTTGAAGGAGGATTCTATCCCTTCTTGTTTGGAACTATAACCTCCTCTCTTTCACTATAAAAAGAGGCATAGGGCAGCCTCAAAGGGAGTTCAAGCTTTAGTATTATTGGAGGTGAAGTGTTATTGAAACTTAGACCCTTTTAGCTGAGATTTCATGTGGGAAAGATTACATACTTGTATGTATCTCGGTTGGAAGAGTGCAAGGCTGATCAGAGTAGAGGAAACACCTGTTTCGGACCCCAGGAAGGCCTGTATGACATCAAGGCGGACACGGTTGTAAGGCTCTTCTTATTTAATTTAATACAAATAAGTCCGCTTTTCTTAATAAGCTGTCAATTGATTAGTTTATTTTATGGATTCCTTGATCACCATAATAGATATGATTTATGAATATATGCTATGCAGGTGCTCTTTGATGTTTGTTTGTTTGTGATTGCAGATCTTCGAAGGCAACTCTTTCGGGTGACTGAAGGACTACTACTACAAACAAGCATTGGATCAAAGGTAAGATCGTTAAGCCTTTATAGCATTTAATTATGAATCGCAATATATCTAGAGAAAGATAGTTTTATTTGTCCGTTTGTTACTAGTTGTCCATAGGACACTTGGGAGGTCTATCTTGTCCGCAAGAACAACTTATCTGTACAACAAATTGGCGATTCCGCTGGGGAATGATTGGATTTTTGGTTTTCCTTTTGTTTTGACTAGAGAAAATGATTTTTCTGGTTCTTGATTGATGTATACTGGTTTGGGTGGCTTAGTTTAATTTTTCTGTACTTTGGAAAGTTTTGAAAACTTTTTTTTCTTGAAGTTTTCTGATCTCCGCACTTACCATTCACGCACAGTGCGGTCATCTCGGCAATTTTCTTGAGTAACCAGTGCGGTACCACACCTGTTTACTCTGGAGCCTGCGGACCCTAGGAAAATTTTATGAAAACTTAAAATTTCCTTTTCAGGCTTAGTCTAGATTTAATTTAGGATTCTTAGCATTTACCCAGATCTCTATTTTTCTATCAAAAATCCTTGTTTATGAGTTTCTTTCAGCAAATTTTTCATCTCATCAATCTCCGTTAAGTTGATTAGGTGTTTTGAGTCTCTTTTTTGAGAAATTCTTAATTTGATTTCCTTTGTTCATTACTTGGAGGTTTGTCTCATTATTTTCACAATTTTTCATCTCATCAATCTTCGTTAAGTTAATTGGGGGGGCTAAATTGTGTCTAAGTGTTAATCACCTTTGAGTGTTTTTATTTTTTTATCTTTGGAACTCTCACCCAATTTTCTTTACTTACACTTGATTGGTTCTTAGATTACATTAGAATCATCTTATGTTTGAGAATTCTCTTGCATAGATCACATTTTCATAATTAGAGTTCTCATTTTCAGAATATGAATGAAAAATGTGCATAGATTACATTTGCGTACTTTTCAAGTGAATTGTGCATAGGTTACAACTGCATAGTTTACATTCTGAAAAATCAATCGTAGATTTAGATCAGTTTCTTTAATTTGAATTTATATGTTTTTATGCTTGTCTTAAAAACACAAAAATAAAAAAAAATATGGAATTGATTAGCATTATTTTTTCTTGATGAAATTAGTGCATTAGAGAATTTGTTATATTTTCTCTTATTGATCAATTTTTTGCATTGTTGGAAGTGAATGGAAACTCTCTTCTTACTTTAATTAGGATTCATCGAATTGAAAAGATTACATTATCATATTCGATCGCATTCAGTTCTGGGTCGGGTCATAACACCATTGGTTTCATATCCATTTACCCTTTTAGTAATAACAGCCTAAATAACACAGTGCTTAATTAAAATTCATCTAGTGATTTTTACATTTTTAGGGCTCTTTCCACCAATCTAGCTCAGGATTAGTGCTTTGGAATATGTTGTAGTTAACTTTCAAAAGCAACTAAAAACAAACAAGTAGTAGATCTTGTGGTAGGGAAATTCCAATTGTTGCATGTATGCTCTGGGAAGCTCCTCCTAAAGGAGTCAAGCACGAGATCATATCCGAACCAGTGAGGTAACCAATCCTTCCTCATTGGGAACGATAGCAGATATACACGTATTAAAAATGGTAAACCTCGAATTGACCATTGTCGAGGAGCCTGCGGTCACTTGTCGGTAAACCTTGGATTATTCAAGGAGCCTTCAAGGGGATTAAGCTTTGTTAATCTGCCCTTGCGTGTGTATCAGATCATAGATTGTTCCCCCAGGTATATTTGTTTCTGTTGGTGACCTTAGTGGCCATAAAATTTAGGATTCTTTCCCAGGTAACGGTGGAGGGAAGATCCCACTGTACCTGGAGCAGACGTCGGCTAGACTCACTTGGACTCTCCGGAGGGTTATCTTCACTCGAGATGGTATAGTGGAGGAACTTGCACCGGTCTGTTTCATTAAGCAGGTTTTCGAGGTAACTGTTCCAACCGCCATTTTTGCATTAAAATTCTGCGATGTTGGATTTCATCACCAACTAGTGTTTTTAGTGCGGGAATCTACTGTTTGTGTGTGGTTTGACTCCTAGATTTGATAGCACATGTTCATTTGTTTGTTTTTACTTTTAGAGACCATAGGTGTGATTTGTGAATTTTAATTGTTAGGTGTGAATTGTTAATTGTTAATTGTTAATTTTAGTTTTAAAATTGTTAATAAAATTCACTGAAGTTGAATATAATGGCAACTATTCCGGAATTTACCAACCAATAAATCCCTCGTAATGAGAATCCTAGTACTTTTCCTTTCTTTGGAAATGTTGGTCCTCCTTATATGGCTACATTGTCATTACCTGGATTTACAATAGGCTTACCGATATGGTTATTTTCAACTTCTTTAGCCCCGAATACTCCAATTTTTCCACCTCAACCGAATGCTTCACCTCAACACAGTTCGACATCTCAACATCACCAACTGTTGACCCTTTACCTTCTTTGCCCAATATGTCTTCCTCCCTTTCTTCCTCTTCGCTTGGTAAAAGCCTTGACGCTAGTAACCAGGCGACTAAGAAGAAGAAGAAAGGGAAGAAGAAGAAGAAGAAGAAGCAAGATAAGAAAGAATTCAACCAACCAACCATGGCTGTAAATGTTAGTAATGTTGAAGAAACCTCCAACATGCATCATAAACCCAAATACTCTTGCAGGCTTTGTAAGGGTGACCACTTCCTTATCAATTGTCCCGGTATTCCAAAGGTCTTGGAAGTATGGTCAGAAAAATATTTTCAACTTACTATTGATCCATCAACCAGTGATAGTCAAGTTCTTGGGAAAAAGGGTAAAGTCAAGTTTCCTTGTAAGTTATGAAAAGGGAGTCATCAAACTCACATTTTCCCTCACATGGATGAAGCCTCAAAATTGTTTGAAAACCTTACAGTTCCACAGCAATAACTTCCAACTGGTTACCGTAAAATTTCTCCCAACCTACCATCAACTGACGGAGGGATTGATCTAATTCCAAGTACAGTCGATCCCACTCTTCCATTGAAGAGTGAAACTCATATCACTCAAGTTTATGATCCATTAGTTGATCAAGCGGTCAATTCGATTTCACATTCAGTCGATCCCACTCTCCGTGAAGAGAGTGAACTTCATACTGCTCCAGATCTTCTTGTTTCATTAGATTTTTCTACGTCGGGGGGCATTTCACCTGTTTCTACAGAACCCCCTCCAAGTACTGAGGTCTTTTATTTTGATTGGAATAGACTGACAGAACCTCGTCTTCCTTCTTTTATCCCTTTTCAAATAATTTTGCAGGCTTGTCGTAAGAATATATGCCGCACGCATGTAGATGAAGGTGCTTCTGTTAGTATTTTATCCTCAACAGCTTGGAAAGCTTTGGGTTCCCCTCAGCTTGTGCTTGTTACGCAAAATCTGAAAGCTTTTAACATAACCATTAGTGAACCTTTAGGTATCCTTCCTAATTTTTCTATTTCTTTGGAAGGAAAAATTGTCTATATTGATCTTATGGTAGTTCGAGGCCCCTTGTATTTCAATTTACTCCTTGGGCGAGACTATGTCTATGCAATGAAAGTTTTCGTATCGACACTCTTTCGCGTGATGTCTTTCCCTCACAATGGAAGCATTGTGATTTTTGACCAACTTTCATTCCCTTGTCTTGATTCAACTACCAATAATCCAACAACCCTAAAAGTTCCTTCTACTAAAATGGTATCTACCCTGCCACAGGTTAATTATGTGGCAACCAGTCCCATGTTTTCAGTTACCAATGTAAGTGAGCCTCTCACTGTTTGCTCGACTTACTTCGACTTAGATCCGGTAATTGACATGTAAAACTCTATGGGATTATTTGAACATGATGTTCCTATCCCTTTTGAGTCCCTTGACATGTGTTCCTTCCAAAGAACTTTTCTTCCATCTAATGAAGACCTCTTGGAAGCCATGATCAATATGCGTCCCTTGACATGTGTTTCTTCTATTTGGAAGCCATGATCAAGAAGTTTGATGAGGATGGTTCTTTTCCTGTGTCAACCTAGTTAAAAAATGAAACAGAGATGTGAGGAGAGTTCTTGTTACTGTGTCAACCTCATTAAAAAATGAAACATGTTGCAAGAGGAAAGTTCCTTTTATTGTGTCAACCTCGTTAAAAAATGAATCAGTGGTCTATGAGGATAGTTCCTTTTACTGTGTCAACCTCATCAAAAAATGAATCAATGAGTCAAGAGGATAGTTCCTGTTATTGCGTCAACCTCGTTAAAAAATGAAACACGTTGCAAGAGGAAAGTTCCTTTTACTGTGTCAACCTCGTTAAAAAATGAATCAGTGGTCTATGAGGATAGTTCCTTTTACTATGTCAACCTCGTCAAAAAATGAATCAGTGAGTCAAGAGGATAGTTCCTGTTATTGATTCAACCTCGTTAAAAAATGAATCAGATATGAGGACAATTCTTTTCCTGTGTCAACCTCATTAAAAAATGAATCAGTAGGTTATATAGGTAGATTGTAGAGAGTAGATTTGAGGACAGTTCTTTTACTGTGTCAACCTCGTTAAAAAATAAAAAATGTAGGTGAGGATAGTTCCTGTTACTGTGTCAACCTCGTTAAAAAAAGAAACATGTTGCCATGAGCATAGTTCTTTTCCTGTGTCAAGCTCGTTAAAAAATTAAACAAATCCTCCCCTAATTGAGTCGAGTCTTTGACTAGATCTTGTAAATGTTAAGTCGTATATTTAGGTTAGTTATTTCAGTTTTTGCATAATTTTCTTACAGTTTTAGGTCAGGTCTTTCATATGATCTCGTAAATGAACCTTCATTCCATCTAGCTATTAATTACCAGTAGTCTTTTTAGTTGAATGAAATGAAGCTATGGTGGCATGCGCTCTAGCAGTTACGCTTGGGAGGGCATTAAAAACTTATCTCAAGCATGATTTTTCCTTTGTTTCAATCTTGTGTAAAAATGAAACAAACCCTTTCTCAAGCATAGTTTTCCTACATTTCAAGCTTGTGTAAAAATGAAACCCTCTCAAGCATCATTTTTCCTATGTTTCAAGCTTGTATAAAAATGAAACCTATCTCGAGTCCATTTCGGTTATTATTTTCAAGACTTGTTAAACTCATGAAAATCCCGAGATTATTTTGCTATATTTCATTCTTGTAAAAAACATGAAAATGCCGAGTTCTTTCCGTCTCTTCATGCTCGTTAATTAAATTGAAAGTCGGCCATATGAGTATATTTCACTACAAGAAAAAAGCACATTGGCGAGGGTCATGCTTGTGACGGACCTTTAAGGTCCATCACCAATGTCACATATGGTGACGGCCATTAAAAAACCGTCACTGTAAGTGTATATAGTGATGGTCCTTTCTAGTCCGTCACCAAAGACATTTTCAATGACACTTTTGGTGAGGGTCGTTAAAGGCCCATCACTAATTCTCTCTTTGGTGACACTTCTAGTGACAAAATTTTAATGACCCTCATCAATGCTCTTTTTGTTACTTTTGGTGATGGTCAAAAAATGTTCGTCATCATTGATCACTAAAAACCGTCACTGTAAGTGTATATAGTGATGGTCCTTTATGGTCCGTCACCAAACACGTTTCACTTTTGGTGAGGGTCGTTAAAGGCCCATCACTATTCTCTCTTTTGTGACACTTCTAGTGACGAACTTTTAATGACCCTCACCAATTCTCTTCTTGTTACTTTTGGTGACGATCAAAAAATGTCCGTCATCATTGATCATTCCAATGAGTTTTTGATGATGCTATGTGCCTGTTAATATATTTTTTGTCAAAAGATAACGATTTAATACCATTATTTTGGAGAATTTTTTATAATATGTCCAAGGCCATAGTGGTTAGGGTCAATCAATTTTTTAAGAGGTAATAAGTGTATATCATGTCCCTCAAGTAATGACTAGTCGAATAGAGATTTCCTATGAGTCAACACATGATTCATATCTATTAAGTTAATTATCTAGCAAATTCCATTTAGATAAAGTTCCACTATTGTGTGTAGGAAATATATTATTTAATACATAATCGAGCTCTGAAAATTCTATTAATGAGAAAGACCTAACAATCCTCAACAATCTGGGCTCACCTTAAATTAATGATTTGGCACACACTAAAATTTCTTATCACCCCACATGTCTTGGAAAATCTTTGTACCTAGAACATCTTGTGATGACACTGACGCCCAAGCACATGGTGGCATGCTCTAGCACAACATGGAACTCTCTTAGCATGTGTTGGCATGCTGCATATAGTCCCTAGCATGCCCTAGAACACCTTGGTTGAATGCATTGACATACATTAGCACTTGGCACACAATGCCACTTGGCATGTATTGGGACCTATTATTAGTGTTCCTAGCATGCCCCTTTTCAAAAATATAAAGTCCTAACTTATTAACCCGCTTATTGGTTCTTCCTTTTGTTGCCTTGACACATATTGACATACCCTGGCACCCTGTGCCACATCCTTAGCACCTAGCATGTATTGGCATATCTTGGCACTATTAATTGGCACATGATATAATTAGCGCACCTTGGAACTCCCAAGCACACTTTGGGAATTCTTAACATGCCTTGATATTCCCTAGCATGCCTTAACAATGCTTAGCATACCTTGTCACTCCCTTCTTGGCATGACAACTAACACTGACCATTAACACTAGTCTCTGGCAGTACACATTCCTCATATTCATTAACTTCCATGAATTTTTACCTAGTGCTCCCTCAATGTTTTTTCCTAGTACTCCTTAACACTCATCAACATGCATTATCACTCTCTATCACACCTTAGCACTCTTCAACATTCCCTTCCACTTCATCACATGCATAACACTAGTCCCTGACACATATTGGCACTCGGAACGTGTTGGCGCTTGGAAATTCTTAGCAAGTATGGAATATGTTGAGATGCCTTGGTATGATTTAGCATGGTTTAATATTAAATTTATTTGTGAATATCAATTGTTGGAAAGTAGGTGAGAAGCAACAAAGGAATACTTGGCACTTAGAATGCACTAAGACATTGCACTTGGCACCTATTTCCGCCTAGTGTTGGTGTGCCTAGCATGCCCCTCTTGGAAAAGGTAAATTGATGAATTATTAACCCTCTTATGTGTTCATTTCCTTGTAGTTTAACTTTTTTCTCCCTTTTGTTGTCTTGATAGTCCCTGACATGCATTGACACACCCTTGCACATCTTGGCATGCCTTATCACTTGGCACATCTTAGCATGTTTGACATGTATTCCCACTATTTGGCACATTAAGGGGGTGAAGAGAGATGTAGTCCTAAAGTAGGTCGAGTACGAGGGTCGAGTAAGGGTTGCTAAAGGGAGGTCATGATCATCCTCCAAGAGCAAGATCATCATGTGAGGGTTCAGAAGAATGTTGCATACCTTAATGGTCGGTTTGCGCTAGGAAGTAGGATGGCATATTGTTGGTTCTCTTCTGGCAGATCAAGCTTAAGAGAGGTTTCTCATGAGAATCTGGGCATGTGATTTCAACGGTGTCTTTGTGTGAAGGCCATATCAAATTCTGAAATGTTGAAATTTGCAACAAGAAACAGTGAGATTGGAAGCCAGAAAGGACAAAAAAAATACACCCACACTGGTGAGGAATTTTGATGCACCAGGAGTGAGGAATGTGGGGCGTCTAATTTATTTTTCCCTTAAATAAATTGTACAATAAATTGTAATTTCATCTCATAACAACTTGTGTCAGTTAATTAATTCATGATGACCGAGTTAGCTCAAGAAATTCGAGTTAAGGATCTAATATGAGGCATCTAGAGGGATTATAATATTTTTGGGGTCCAGTTGAAGTTGATGCATTAGTGGGGTGCAAATGTAATTAACTCAATTAAATGAGTTAAATTTAGTTTAACTAGTTCTAACTGAGTGATGAGCTAGTGAGAGGTCCAGTGAATTTAATGAGATTTAATTCACAATGAGTGACCAATCAGATAACTGATAATTCGCTATTAATAGTTGCATGCATGTCAGTTTCGAGGAATACCCAGTTGAGACAGAGGTTAAAGGGAACATAACTCTTAGTTGTATTCAGAGAAATTTCCCATGTGCAATTATAAAGTCATTGGGATGCCATTGTGGATTGCGCAATCAAGGAAGACTGATTTTCCTAATTAATAAGGAGTTAATTCCCTAGGAATTGCATGAGCAAGGCAGGCTGAAGTAAGGATGATAATTGGCTAAGTACTAGACCAATTTTGCCTAGATCAACGGGACACAATTGACAAAGTGTTGGAGAATCTCATGAGAGATTAAGAATTGTATTGTTTCATGATTCCTTGACTTAATACACAATAGAGATAGAGGGGTTTTGATTAGTTTCTTTCCCCAAACACATCGTGTTGTTGTGCGACTGATAATTTATTTCTCTTACTTATATGTGATTGTGTGATCGTGTTTTGTTTCCGTAAATTGTAGGAAGGATTCAGTATCTTGTTTTAGTAGATTACAAGATTAGATTGAATCTCATTAGTTAGATTTTCTACATGGTATCAGAGTAGGAATTTTTTGGGTGGCAAGTTCGTAGAGAATATTTGAAGATTTTGGTGTAAAATTTTAGAAAACAAATAGAATATTTGGATTCCATGCGAAAATCTACCCCAATGGAAAAAAAAATCGATCAAATCGGAGCTTGGATGAGGGAGATATCATCGATTTAAAATCAACTCTTTCTTAGAAACTTTTTGTAACTTCGGGACAATTACATTGTGCACGAGTCAAGAACCTATATGCACTTGAGGTACCAGATGCATTTAAAGCTTTGAGGAGAAAGGCAGAAGTTAGAGACTTGGTGGTTTAGAGGGAGCATAAATTACCTCTCAACATGCATCCTCATGAGAAGCAGTCTCAGAAGGTTGTGGAGTACCTACCACAATTGGAGAAGCTGAGAGGAGACCGAGTGGAAGCGTCCACTCAAGCAGAGACCTCCATGAGGGGGAAATTTCGAGCCAGATGGGAAGAGGGAGCAGCCATACCTCGAGGTGTAAGGTGAGGTTATGTGTAGACATAATCCCAAGATAAGAAATTTGGGAAAGGTCCACTGAGATGGCGTGTCTCATGGATCGAACCTGGCTACAAGGAGCCCACAGTACAGCAGTAGTAGGAATAATCAGTTAGATTGATGTAGTCATATGTCAGCAAGATAGAAATCAGAGTGATAGATGTCAAATACTGGAGCACAAATAGAGTTAGCAACAGTTCAAAGGGCACAGATGCAGATGTCAGTAGCAGTGCAGAGAATCCAATACTAGATAGGTGCAGTAGCTAGTAGCAGTCAAAAGACTCTGATGAAAGATGCATTATATTGATTCATTTTTTCAGAGGCTATTTAGTTTCAGGATTTGCAGGTGTAAACAACACTAGAGAAGTGTAGCATGCAGAACATTCCAAAGATACCGGATGGGGATAGATTGAATTCCTTTCTTGTTGAGAGGGAGTGTTGAAATTTACAACAAGAAACAGTGAAATTGGAGAATAGAAAGGAAAAAAAAATGCACCCACACTGGTGAGGAATTTTTATGTAGCAGGAGTGAGGAATGTGAGGCGTCTAATTTATTTTTCCCTTAAATAAATTGGACAATAAATTGTAATTTCGTCTCATAACAATTTGTGTCAATTAACTAAGTCATGATGATTGAGTTAGCTCAAGAAATTCGATTTAAGGTGATCGAGGTGGATATTGGTGGCCACCCTCCTATTCCACTTGGGCCCTCGCCATTGTCTTTTTCAGTTTTTCAGTTTCCTTAATTATAGCACAATTTACTATTTTTGTCAGTTTTTCGGGTCCTGAATTTTCGGAGCCATTTTGAGGCCCCAAATGATGTTTTTTGGGCATGAAAGGTTTGGAAATTTCATAGATATCATATTAGTATTTGTAGTCCTCGGAGATATATTTCTAACGAGGTATCATGTGCGTCAAACGAAGATCATATGACCAAGTTACAACCCTGGGAAGTTGGCTGCCCAACTAACCCCAACGGGGCCCATAAACTCTTGGTGTTACATCTCCTCAGGTTAGGGTTTTGGTTGTTTATGGTTTTATCTTATTTTAAATAATAAAAAGACCCTTGATCCTTATTGTAACACAGTTCAGAGGAACATAAATATCAGTTGTATTTATAGAAAATTTCCCATGTGCAATTATAAAGTCATTGGGATGCCATGATGGATTGCGCAATCAAGGAAGGTTGATTTTCCTAATTAATATGGAGATAATTCCATTGGAATTATGTGAGCAAGGCAGGCTGAAGGAAGGCTAAGAATTGGCTAAGTACTAAACCGATTTTTCCAAGATCAGCAGGAGACAATTGGCAAAGTGCTAGAGAATCTCAAGAGAGATTAAGCATTATATTGTTTCATGATTCCTTGACTTAATACAAAATAGAGATAGAGGGTTTTGAGCAGTTGCTTCCCCAAATACATCTTGTGTTGTGCGATTGATAACTTGTTTCTCTTACTTATATGTGATTGTGCGATTCTGTTTTGTTTCCACAAATTGTAGGAAGGATTCGGTATCTTGTTTTAGTACATGATTACAAGATTAGATTGAATCTCGTTGGTTAGATTTTCTACATGAAATAGAAGAGAGGGTTGATACCATCTTGCCTTGTGGTGGTTAGTAGGCCGCAAGGTCTGTGATAAAGACCAACATAAATGGAGGAGGGCTTGCACTGTAATTTAGAGCCATAACAGAAGTCGACGCAGGCATAATATTGACTGAGTTAACCCTAGTTTGAGGGTCGACATTGAGATTTGAAGTTCATGTCAAGATTCAGTCAAAGAAATGCCCAGAATCTATGGATCCATATGAGCTAGGTCGAGTCCCTTTTGGAGGCAAGAGTCGTGTTTTTTCTATGTGTGGATAGGGTTTGTTCTACAAAAATTAGAAGTACATAAGTATAATGCCCTAGTTAGGACAGTTTCGTAGGATGTTTAGTTCATAAGGTATGACCCTAAGACTGTGGAAAATTTGCGTAGAAGAAGATGGGTTATGACCCTTGGAGCGAGGTTTATTTCTGCAATAAAGACCGCAGATCTGGAAGATGGTTTTCAAATTCAGTATGTGTGGAGACAACAGATCCAAAGGAGAGTGGAACCTGAGTAGAAGATTGAGCATGCAGAAGAAATGTGCCATATGAAGAATGGATTGACATGCAGAGGAGTTGATTTTGGTGGATTTTCCATAGAGTTTTAGACAAAGATCTGAAGAAACCTATAAAAAATTAGTAAATGGACTGTTAGTGGCTGATTTTTTACCCTACTTCAGTCATCTACAGATTTTTAGAAGTATTATAAGAGGAGTAGTTCATATTTGTTCATATATTGGACAACAAAGATAAAATTGTCGATACACAAGAATAGTGATCTTGAGAGGACTCAAACCATTGTTAGGTGGCAGATTTTAAGAGCCCTAGATGAAGACAATATTGTGGGCCCTACATCAGTAAAAATAATTGACTGTGGTTGGGCAGATAGATGGTAGGCCAAGTACAGTTGGAGGGTTGTTATGTTACTATCAAAGAATAGCCCTGACTCTTGTTCTGGTGAAGGACAAAAAAATTGGTAGAAGAGCAGGTGTATAGGGCCTAAGGATGTGCAGACTTTGAAGGGCTAAAGTAATAGTCAAGTGGGCCAACCAACTAGCCCTAGTTCACTATATTGTAGAGGATTGATTTAGTGAGAAGAAGGGCAGCCTACATAGCCCTGGACTTCTCATCTTCAACCTATAGTATGGCAAAAGTGGGCGTACCAAAGAGTTGTTCACAAATGGAATTGTGATCAACTTGTTACCACTCAAACTAGTAGTGGATCTAAAAGGGCTTCCTATGAGGGCGACTGCTAGGATAAGGGAAACGATGGAGGCTTAGCCCATTGTCACCACAGCTAAGGATCCTTTCTCTTCACTGACTTTCGCCGATTGGTGGAGTCCTGGTAGTTTAGGAAGTCACTTGTAGAGTATAGGTAAATGAATAGGTGGGAAGTGACCCTCGAAACCCTTTCCCTAAGATAAAATAAAGAGTGGGACTTGCTTTCCTTTTAAGCAAGGGAATTTTCTTCTAGGGAGAGAGGAGGGGGATTGAAGGGTTGAGGAAGAAGAATAAGACTTATTAAGGAAGTTCTCAATCCCTAAAATCCTTTGGGAACTTGGATTCCCAAATGATCCTTAATGAAAAGCCTTTGACACCAAATGGGACCACACGGGGCCAAGTGGACCCAGCCCAGGTTCGAGGATGGAATTTAGCAACCAATGATGTTCCTATCCTGGACAAGGTGATGGGAAAGGATCAGACAAGTGTTTTTACTTCGATAGGTCAAATTGATCCTACTAGGTTCTATCCTTGGGAACACCTAGGCAAAACTTGATCCTAGAGCTAGGGCTTGAGGTATCCGGAGATTCCACCATCAGAATTGGCCCAAGTTTTGAGGAGAGTGAGGGCACCCAACAACGCAGCTGCCTCTAGGATATAGAAGTTTTCCTCTAGCTAGATTCCTAGGAAATTGTTGCCCTAGGTGACCTAATGGGGCTAGGCCTAGGGAATGTGAAAATTTCTTAATCTAAGAAACTCTGCTATAGTATCTTGATTTACTTCTCCTACTTGAATTAAGTTAAAAGTTAATTTCTAAAATATTCAATAAATTAGCGATGTAAATAGTAAATACAACTAGCAACCTACACATACAAATCAAATATTGAATAACATGCTCATAGACAAAGTGACACATGGATTTTATAGCCAACTGTCCCCGGAAAAAACCCAATGCGGGAAAACCAGTGCAACTAGCTCTGGAGGTTTTTCATTATTATGCATAATCTAAGTACAACAATCTTGGGCACCAAAACTGGTTCACCCAACAGAGAAATAAAAATGGCAGTAATACACTAATCTGAATGCCTCTATGTCAGCCTGACTGGCCTGTTTCGGCCTCTGCACTGCTCAGTAAGGGCCTACGTCACACCTGAAGGGCTTACACTACCCCTATGCTGCCCTGATTGGGCCTGCGTCAACCCTGCGTGGCTCCTGCTACCTCTGTGCTGCCCCTGGTGGGCTTTGGCTGGATTGAGTGGCTCCTGCTACCCCTGCTTCTCTGGTTGGCTGGAATGCTTATGTAGAAAAATCATAGGTAAGAAATAAGGCACTGGCCAAAGGTAACACATAATAGTCAAAAAAATTTAAGAAATGAAATGAAAATATATCAATGTCCACAAATAACTGAAATAGCTCAATGGGACTAGAGAGTAAAAGCTTTGACAATAGCAATAAGTGCTTATAGCATCAACTAAGAGAACAGAGGAGACTAGTTCACGAGGTTAAAATGTTGTATAATTGTTGGCACAGGAAAACTGTAGAATTGTTAGAGTAAATCTTCGTAGGTACCATTAGTTGGTGATCATCGATTATCATTTTATTTCATCAAATACCCTGATGAATGGGCCTTACAAGCTATTTGCGTAGACAAATGCCACAAAAGTTGTGTGATGGAAAAATATTCACACTATATTGAAGAAAACACCTACCAAATAAGGATGACATTTCAAATGGGGCAAGAAAAAATAGAGAGATAAACATCGAAAAAGTTAAAATGCTAGGGCAACATGAAAGCAACTAGGTAGCATGGTAGAAAGCACAACAAAGAAAATTATAAAAATGGAAAACCCTACAAATTAGCACCCATCCAAACATCACCACAATTTTTTCTTTAACTCTAAATCTCCAAATTCATCAAATTATATCCTTTATTCAAACTTGATCCTCTCTATTAGCCATTCTGAAGATAAGGCTGAGAAATTACTACAGAACCATCACCTACATGTAGTGATCTTATTCTGTGACCAGACAACCTACTTTCGTGAAGACACAGAAAGGTAAACACTCTCTGCCAAGATTTTCCATACAACCCAGGTTGAGCAACCACATATACATCACCAGTTTTTTCTCTTCAGATTTGTAACTTAGAAAAGCTTTGTCTGACCACCTCCGGGTTGTTCCCAGAGTCACCCAGGCAAGCCCTTTCAACATTATCTGAGTTTTTGTTGTTGTTGTTGATCACTTCCTTTGGACGAGAATTTTGGCACCCTATAAGAAGACCGTTGAAACAAAATCCACTCATAAGCTCTTCTTCGAGCATATTTTGCTTCATTTTGGGTTGCCAAAGACCATATTTCTTGATAGGGATAGTAGGTTCCTTAGTATTTTCTGGTTTAACCTCTGGTCCATGACAGACATCAAGCTTGAACAAATCCACTGCCTTCCATCCCTAGATTGATAAATAAAAAGTACCCATATGATTATTGTAGATGTCCTTAGAGTATACAATTGTGAGGATCCACGTACGCATGTTGAAAGCCTTCCATATTTTCAACAGAAATTTGACATAACTCTTCATATTTATGTTGCCCACAAGTCTTTTCAGGTGTGCTCGGGGGTCCCAAAAAATTGACACAAATTGATGTAGCTATATTCATGGAATAACACATGAAGATACCTCCCAAAATTGGAACGAGGTAAGCAACGATACCAATTTTGAGGAATGTATCTAACAAATTCAATAACGAGTTCATGACATTTTATAGAAAGTTGCGAACTCCAAGTACAAGTAGATACACAATCCATTCGGATCCACATAAGTTTCAGGTTGATGACGAGTTATGGTTGGACTTGCATAAAGAGCAATTGACAAACTCCTAGAAGAAGCTCATACCATTTTGATACGAGCCTTACACCACGAGGATAGTCATAGGATGATTTATATTACTTCAAATGTATATGTTAGGATGATTTATTCTTAATGGGGTGCATGTCTAGAAAGAGTTCCTTTAAGATAATGAAAAATATGATCAAACGATTACTTACATAAGTAATTGTGATATCTACCCGAATGACATGAGGTAACTACATAAGAGATTTTAAAAGTGACATTTTTAAGGTTTTTTTTATATCAAGGTACGTGGATCATTATGTCTTTTTTTCCAAAGCATTTACATATGACTAAATTTTTTAAGTAGTACATCACTCTAATATTATTTCTCTTACATGCTCCTAGGTTATAATTCAAAGCATCATAGGTACTAAAATTCATGAAACTCTTGTTTTTTTGCTCTAAATAACTAAAACTCCCAAGTGTGCTACTCTTAATATTCAAACTTGCACTATTGTTAATACTACTTCCTCTAATTGTTATTTTTCCTCCATAAGTAAGTTGACTACGAGGTGGACTTGAACCATTATTAACACGCTAGTGTAGTGTTACCTATTTGTATTTAAGAAGCATAAGGGGCGGGGTTGGTATAAGGCCAACTTTGCTATTGTTTAGTGCCATGCCCACTACTAGGTTCTCATCCTATGTTGGCCTTAGGATATGGTTTCCCATTAGTTCATTTGATTCTTTCTCATTTGCAATCTCATCCTACATTGCATCCAACCTGCTTCTTTGTAATCACATATCTCTCGTAACCTCACTCCAGTGTGTTCATTAGACCTCATTGAGGTGCATTGACTACCACTCTTTATTGAGCTATATTTTATCATCAACCCTTTGTTTCACAAGCATCCGCTCACCAACTCACCTTTCTCATTGAAATTCTCCAACTCTCTCATCCTCACTTCACTACTCTCTTCCTAGTTAATCTACTTTTGAAAATCCTCATTGCCTTCTTCATTTGCTCACATCAAGTTCAACCATTACTCATTAATTATCTCTACTTCCTCAAAACTTATTCAACTTACTTTTTGGCTTTTATGTCCTTCATAGCCATTTAGTCTTTTGAACTCTCATCTTTTCCAACCCCATTGTAACCCATTACTTTATTACTTAATGAAAAATTTTACACCACCATACCATAATAAAAAAGTTAGTAGTATGAAACAAATTTTCCTAATCCTTGTAGAGTTTGTGTTCAATAATCTCTCTCAAAGCCCTTTTTCCTTAGCTTTTGAGTAAAACTAGTTCATGGGATTTTTGTTTTTCGAATATCAAAATTTTTTGTTTCCCTCGTATATTTCCCTCACGTTGCAGGGTTTGTCCAATGAAAGAGGAATTGCGCATCCATGCTATCCAACTATGACTTGATACATTTGGTTGAACTCAAGAAATTGGAATCTCGGTGCCTCCAATCATGGTGATTTCTATCCCGAGACTACCAGGGAAAGCTCCATTAACTCCATTACACCGAGGGGTTCAAGTGGGATTATCAGAAGAGGTGTGGATGGCCACGATCACGATCACTTCCTGCGAGATGAACTACCTGGTTTTTCGTTACCTCCATGAATCAAGTGAGAGTTTGTATTAAACCCATTTCAGTGAAACCGTTTTATTTTATATGAACATCGCATGTAAAAAAAAAATTCAATGAAATTGTTTGAAGCTTTCCATGTAAGTGCCAAAGCTTTAGAAATTTAGGGTAATGGCAGAATTAGTATTCTTCTTACTCTTCTCTGTAAGATTCGAAGCCTTGCCACATTGGTGAAAGAGTTTTGTATATCATGTAACCAGAAATACTTTGTAGCTTAACATGGAAGTGGAGGACTTGAGCGAATTCGAAGTGTAATCACAGCAAAGACATAAATATGTCTAAAACCCTAAGCGGAATTGAAGGTATTATATCGTGGTTATAATCCTAGAAGGAAAAATTCACAGTTCTGCATCATTGATTGAAACCCCTGCGTGCTAAATATTTTGATTTGGCCTTTTTTTTCAGGATGAAAAAAACGCTGTTATATATAATAGTTCATATTCGTTGATCAAATATCATTTTCCAGCACATTAGACATACCATTCTAGCATATGCCAAATATAGCAGGAAATATATGAACCCCATGAAGAGGCAAACCAAATCCATCATAAGAACAGTACAAAGGCCATAAAGACACATAAAAACTCTGCATACCAACCATAGAAAACCCAACCAATACGTAACTGAATAGAACATCACTGAGCCCAGATACATACCGAGGGTTAGTGGGAAGATCATCTGATTGAAAACAACATAAAGGAGAATATGGAGAAAGGAAAAAAACAGAAAAGGATCTGGTATGTACAATGAATATATAGCCTATAAAAGAAACATAAGAAAAAAGGATATCCCGCTTGCTTGCAAATGTATTCTAGCTTGAATGAGAAGACTAGGCTCGCTTGATGTAGATTATGGCAGAGGAAAAGATTGAGAGTCCAACAGAGTGGAAGACCTGTAATGCATGATCTGAATAGCACCATATGTGGACTCCAAACCTCTTTTGGAGAGAAGGTCAGCACACGTATTTTTCTCCATATGTGTGTGTTGGAATAGTGTAGGCTTGAAACTTTCCTAATAGATACTTGATCCACTATACCCAACCAACGCTATTACCGCATTGCATTCCACATCTGCCGATGATCCCATCAATGGTGTACTTCGAGTCTCCATATATGTGAATTGAAGGGAGATTTAGATGATAAGCAATCAGTATCCCACTCCATAACTCATAATTTCCGCCTTATTGTTTGAGCCAACACCTCCATTCCAAAACATGTGATATCGGTCCTTGTTTTCAAGCTTTGTCCAGGCCCCACAGCCACATAGGCCATCCTTATTTGCACCATAAAAATATAAAGTTGGGAGCTCAATATTTTCAAGTCAGATTCTCTTATAAAGATCCTTAATAGCAAGTGGGATACAAGGACGATCATTAATCCATAAAGAAATATTCCTTGTAATCTTGGAGTGTTGTGGGGGAACCCCTTTGAAAATCCAACGATTCCGAGCATTCCAGATTTCCCAAAACACATAAAAGGGTAACGATTTGTAAGAGAAAATTACAACAACCCAAGATTTGATAACTTGAATACAGTCAGAAGGATGCCAAGAAGGGTCACCTATCAGCCCAGCAAAATGCTGCCAAATAGAATGAGAGAAGGTACATGTGAAGAAAAGATGAGAACCAGTCTCTTCATGCTGGAGACAAAATGGACATCTTCCAGGACCATAAAATCCTCGTTTTCATAATATCTCCCAAGTTAGTACTCTGTTTTTCCACAATAACCATTGAAATAATATTATCTTTATAGGGATTTTAAGATTCCATGCAATATAAAAAGGAGACAACATAGGGTCGGGAGTCATTTTAGCAATTTGATTTTCATAATCGTCCTTAACGAGTAATCCCGCACCCTTGAATTTTCCATTCCAAACCAGAATGTCACCTTCCCCTTTGAAATATAATCCCATCGCCTATAGAAGAGCTTTATGGCATTCCCAGTTGTGTGCTTCACTGTCGTGTAACCCCATCATCTCTGTAGATTTCCATATGGGAGCCCCAAGGTTCCAGCAGTATATAAGATCAAAGAGAGAGAGAATTCCACTGTGATGAAGTCTGTGAAGTAGGTGTGAATCAAAGAAAATTGCGTTTTCAGACGCGAGCATTCGGTCGACTCCAATTAAAATATTTTTTCCATTGTTGAACTCCCAAACCAGTCTTTTTCCCAAGATGTGCATCACTCTTTGGAAACTGCGCCAGATGGCTAAAGCCTTTTGTACAGACCTTACACATCCCAAGTATATAGATCGAATAGAGCCCAGGTGGAGCAACCACATATACATCACCAGTTTTTTCTCTTTAGATTTGTAACTTAGAAGAGCTTTGTCTAACCATCTCCGGGTTGCTCCCAAAGTCACCGAGGCAAACCCTCTCAACATCATCCTCTTTTTGTAGTACCTAATTAGTAATTTAATTAACCATAACAGTTTCTTGATCATGCAAGTATTTAAAATATATTTCCAATAAGCATAAAGCTTTCATGTTAAACAATCAGGTCAAAAGACTTTAGACTATGATGAAAAAAATACAAAGAAGCCTCACCAACACTCAAAGGACAAACAAAGTCAAACCTCTACAAAGTATAAATAGATATCTGATAAACTTCATTCCACCACAAAAATGTTCTTAACTAAAGAAAATTCTAATTACTATGCTTTCAAGACAAATCTTTCAAGGGCAGTGATGTTATAAACATACCCCTACACCTCGTGAACAATCAATGTGTATAAATAGACCATCATAAGGCTCATTTTAAACATCATTATTATCATTTTATAAATCATTTTTATTAAATTAACAAGAAGAAAGCAACAATTGCATTCAGTTCCATTGAAGCAAAGTATATGGCAGTTTCATATACTTATTATGAAGCTATCAAGATTTGCAACTTGATTATAGAGTCAACCAATCAGTTGTTGAAGCCCAACATTGTCTCTTGTGAGAATCAAAGTTACATAAAGCTCTATGAAAATCCAATGTGTCATGACCATTTCAAACACATTGATATTCAATACAATTTCCTAAGATTCCAACTTCATTAGGGAGTTAGTAGTGTTGGACCACATTCTGACAAAGTTGCATATGGTTAATAGTTTGACAAAGCTCCTAACAAAGAGGAATTTTGATAAGTTGGGGGAGAATCTTGGGTTATTGGAATTTTTTTTTTTTCTCAAGAGTGTTATATTACCTAGTTGGTCCAAGTTGATCTCACCTCAGCCTTGAGAAGTTGAGCAACTCCAGGATTGCAGAGCTAGATTGTGGTACACCAATCAGAAAGATTCTTAATTACAGCTATAAGCTTATAATGACACCTTCGAGGATAGACAAATTAGTTGTTGGGTCACACCCACCAAGTATGGTACACTAGTTGAGGAGATTAACACCATCATCTCAGGGGCATTCATGAGTGCACACTTATGGAATGAGGCACCTTCAAGAGAGGAGTTATATCTACTATGATAATGCACTACTCTAAAAGAAAAGCCTTGCATACAAGGAAAATTTATGAGGGAGTTTCTCATGCTCGAGGGAGTTTCTCATGCTCAAGGGAGATGCACCACTAACGCTATCATTAGCCTGTTTTCTAACAGCACCTTCTCTTAACTTATAAATGGAAAGGATGGGCACACTAGTTAGACATTTGTAGAAATAGATAATAAGAGTGAGTATTGTTAGCTTGTAGGTTGTAGTAGGAGCTTTTGTGAGATGACAACTTGTTGTGACATTCTTGTATTTGAGTAATAAATACTTATATGCAATTGTTGTTGGAGCGTGCTATTTTTATCCTAAATTCTCAGATTGCATATTTGTGTAGAGTTGGCCTAATATATTTGTTGTTTTAATCCATTGTACATGTTGTGTTTGCACTCTTGAATTTACATCCTTCAATTTATGCTCGAACAAAACTGAAATTTTGATAGGCAGATACTAAAGTTTAGTCCTGTTGTTAGGATTTTTTAATTCTCTGAGGGTATTCTCTTGTTTTCAATAGTATTTTCATATTTCTGCATCACAGCTCATCTCTTCCATTTCATTCTACTATAATACAAAAATCATTTCTAGTATAGTTTAGTTTATATCTGCTTTTTACTTAATTGATCTTTTATTTTATTTTATAGAAGAAGTACTTAGAAATCTCAATTCACACTCCCTTTGTATTCACACTGTTGTATATGTGTGGTCGTTGGACATGGTTAGGTTTGGTACTTGTTTTTTGCATATCACATTAAAAATCCACTGCCTCCTCATAAAATCCTCTCCTCGTATAATCGACCACCATTACAAAATTTTACACCACATTTGGTTTAGACATTTAGTAGGTAGGTAGGGTGTCCCTATCTCCCATCTCCATATAGAGTAATTTGGTCACATATTATTTCTTCTATGATACTGGTTCCTCTCTCTTAAGTCCTATCTCTTATCCTTCTTCTCTCTCCCTTTCTCTCCCACCTCGCTCTCTCTTCCCCTCTCTCTCTCTCTCTCTCTCTCTCTCTCTCTACCCTCCAATCCTCTCACTATATCCCTCCCTCTATCCTTCTTTCTGCCCCCCTTCCATCTTTGTGTCACTATCTCCCTCTCTTACCCTTCTCTACCTCTCTCACTCCTCTCTCTCTCTCTCTCTCTCCATTCCTTCTCTCCCCTCTCCTTCAGTTTATCTCCATCTCTCCCTTGTGACTCCCCTTGTCTCGCCACCTCTATCAATCTATGTCTTTATTATTCCTTCTCATATATATCTAGATTTAATATATATCATGACATATTGGGACCTACGATTAGGTTAATTCTACCTTGTTGGCAAGGTTAAAATGGTTAATCTTCGATAGACAAAATGTAGATCAAATATTTCATCAAAAAGAGGGAACCATACCCTATCTTCCAGGATATGCCTATCAGTCGTTTGGCCTCTTCTTGCTCTCACATGAATGTACTCTTGCTTGATTGGTACAGAAAAAGGTTTCGCATTATCAACTATTTTTTTGGGACAACTTTTAGTTGTTTCAACACTGCTACATTCTTCAAGCTTATCCTTTAAACCATCTTAGTCTTTTGTACTCTCTTCAACTTTGTAGTGCTTTCCATTCCTCTCAGTCACATATGTTTACTTGGTCTATTAAGGGACAAGATCAACAACATTAGGATGTTTTTGCAATAAACAAGGGTATTTCCAGGACACAGTCAGGTGGAGCAAGAGTATAAGAGCCAAATTTCTCATGAATGTGGGACACTCGAACTTAATATTTTCTGGAGTAGTCATGAGGTGCAGTCTGGTTATTAAGACTTCATCAAATGGCCATTCTTCGGACTTAAATTGTGTGACAAAAATGTGGCTAAGTTTGAAACTGGAGATTGAACATACATTTGGTTTGATTGCAATATAAATTTTCATCAATAAATGCAAAGCAATGGCTAACAAATACTATAAATTAATAAATAAAGAAGACATGGCAACAAGCAACAATACTTACAAAATTGTTACATTGAGACGCAAGGAATAAGTATTAGAATAATGATATTTTAGAGTTTACTGCTCATCTATGATTTTAATTAGCAGTTTCTTGTTAGAAACTTGTTGTTTCTATATTCTTAGTAGAAACTTGATGTTTCTACTTTCTTATTTTGTAATTAGCAGTTACTTGTTAGAAACTTGTTGTTTCTACTTTCTTAGTAGAAACTTGTTGTTGTTGTTTCTACAATTGTATTATTTATTGAGCTTCACTGCTCATTGTAAATCAATTTCATTCATTGATTATGGTATCAGAGCTCAGGTATTTTTTTTTAAATAATTCTTCAATATTTGAAAAATTATGTGCTTCATTTCGAAACAACTCTCTAGAAGTCTGAAATTTTTTTTGGCATCACAATTTCTGAGCCGTCGTTTTTTTTTTATCTGCGATTCTTTCTTTGGTGGGTCGTTTTCTGCTGATTATTTCATGAGATAAAGACTCCTATCAGTCATATCTATCTTGTACGTGCTACTGAGTTTGGTTGTTGGTCCAATGTGTTGAATTTCTGTCCAATATCAATCCATCTTGTTGGTTGAATATGGAAGCTCCTGGTGCAATTTGCATATGACCGGGACGAGTTATTAAAGGCTGAGCTAAGTATTGTTTTTCTACAGTAGATTGAATTCCAGACTGTTATTTTGGCAGAATCGAGGTATGCACCCATTTTTTTGTGGTTGGATGAGCATTTAAATTTCCAGTAGTTTTTTGTCTAGATCAGCCGCCATCTGCATTAAAATTCGTGCCAGACTCCTTGGTTGTTTTGTGTGTCTTGGGAAACGTGCAGATGGCCTCACTAACCAATCTGATGTTGGAAGGAAATCAGCGCTTTAATGGCAACAATTATAACATCTGGAAACAGAGAATCTTGACCATTTTTTAATATAGGCATCTTGACCAGCTCGTTTTGGGCACAGAGCTTCGTCCTGGTACACCTAGTGCAGATCAAGATAAGTTTGATGATTGAAATCGAGAGGCTGTTATGCTTCTCAAACTCTCTGTAACTGATGATCAGTTACCACAGATCCCTTCCGACAAGACAGCTGCTAAAATCTGGAAACATTTGAAGGAATTTCATGAGACATCCGACAAGAGCAGAGTTTTTCTTTCTAAAGAATCAATTGTTCTCCATCATGATGGACGAACATATATCTTTACAGGAACATCTTAACAAGATTAAAGCCATTCGAGATCAGCTCGAAGCCATTGGCCGGACCATGGAGGAAGAAGATATGGTAGTCATCACCCTGAAAATTCTACCAAAATATTATGAACACTTTATAGAAACTCTCAACATTACCTCCACTAATGTTGATCTTAATTTTCCAGAGCTATGCACCAAACTCCTGCAGTAGGATTGTTGGAAATAGCAGTTTGGTAGTGATGCTTCATCAGCCTCCTCAGAAAATGCTTTTGCTGCCAAATATCAGTCCTCTCAGTCATTTCAGAAGAGAGGTTCTTCTCAGTCTTATGATCCTGCTAAGAAGAAAAATGTGCAGTGTAATTACTGTCACAAGTTTGGTCATTTGAAGAAATATTGCCAACAGAGGATTGCTTCTGAACAAAAGAAGCAGGGAGGGTCTCATCAGCAAGCGAATGTCACAGAACATTTCGAGCAGAAGGAATCTTCCTTTTATGCCTTTATGGCTAAAAGGTACTCAGATCACGCCCCATCATCTGCTTGGTACATTGACTCTGGTGCATCACGTCATTTCTCCCACAAGCGTGACTGGTTTATTGACTTCTCATCTTTCAGTGATTCCGTGGTCTTCGGCAGAGGTGAGGAGTACACGGTGGTTGGCAGAGGTACAATTCAGATCTAGTCTGGTGGGTGCACACTCATCTTCCTGAATGTGTACTATGTTCCTGGTATGGAAATAAATCTGTTGTCTGTCAGCGAGATTATGAGAAACTATCCTCAGCTCGATGTGGTGTTCAGTGCGCACAAGTGCTCCATTATTGACAAGGGCACTCAGCTTACGGTTGCTGCTGGCCTAGAGGATCATGGTCTATATAGGTTTCTTGACATTGGTGATTCCCCAGAAGTGGCTCTAGCAGCTCGTGTTTCTCCCATTAGCACTCTGTGGCATCAGAGATATGGGCATTTAAACATTCAGTGTATCTCTCAGCTATCTCGGGAGGGACTTGTGTCAGGGTTACTTGATAATCAGACACAGCATTTGGGAGTGTGCGGTGCCTGTCAAGCTGGCAAGCAACATCAGTCTTCATTCAAGGATGGAGAATCTTGGCGCGCATCTAAGGTACTCCAATTAATTCATGCTGATATTTGTGGTCCTATGAATACATCTTCAATTACGGGTTGCAAATACTTTTTTCTCATTGTAGATAATTTCAGTAGAAAATGTGGGTGTACTTTCTAAAACATAAATCTGATGTATTTAGTATCTTTCAGAATTTTAAGTCCTTAGTTTAAAAAGAGTCTGGCTGTAATATCATAACTCTTAGGACAGATAACAGGTGGGAATTTTGTTCTTTTGCTTTCTCCAACTTCTATGATACCCATGGCATCAAACGCCAATCAACCACACCCTAAACTCCTCAACAGAACAAAGTTGTAGAACGTCGCAACCGTACGGTTGTTGAAATGGCTCGTTCTATGTTACAACATAGGAGTGTTCTGAACAAATTTTGGGCAGAAGCAATGTTTACTGCAGTCTATCTTCTTAATCGATCATCCACTCAGGCTGTTAAAGGGAAGACTCCAGAAGAGGTTTGGTCTGGTCGAAAGCCTAAGATCAGCCATCTCAAATTTTTTGGCTCAATTGCATATGTTTGGATTCCCGGTGCTAAGCGGTCTAAGTTGGATTCAAAAAGCCAGAAACTCATGATGACAGGGTATAATGATCACCACAAGGCCTATAGGCTGGTAGATATAGACATTGATCATATTATATTCAATCGAGACGTGGTATTTGATGAAGACAGAGGGTTCTTTCAGTCCCTTCCTTCTGAGTAGTGTTCTGAGGATCAGCCTCACAGTGTTTTTCTTCTATTAGATGCACCTGATGGGAGAGATAATGCAGCATCAGTCTTTGATGATGCACTACCTGAGCTTCCTCCAGAAAATAATCCTCCTCTTGCTGCTCCTATTTTTCCTGAGCCTCCTCCAGATATTGGTTCTTCTACTCTCCGACCTAAATGGTGGGCTAAAACTATTGGTGATCTTCGAGATAATGAACTCCTTGAAGGTAGAACTTCCAGAAATAAGAGCAAACAACAGCCTACAGTAAATTTTTCTCTTATGGCTAACATACATAGTGTTTTTGAGCCTAAAACCTATTCATAGGCTAAGGGCATACCTGAGTGGGAACAGGCTATGGAGGCTGAATTCCAGAGTCTTCAAAAGAATCACACTTGGACCCTTTCTGATCTTCCTACAGGGAAAACACCCATTAGCTGCAAATGGGTGTATAAAGTGAAATACAACGCTGACGAAACCCTCGACAAGTATAAGGCTCATCTTGTTGCTCGAGGATTCTCACAGAAAGAAGGCATAAACTATGAGGAGACCTTTGCTCCTACATCCAAGATGAGTACCATACGGCTTGTCCTTGCCTAACTCAGTTCAATTGGACAATCCATCAGATGGATGTAAAGAGTGCTTTTCTGAAGGGTGACTTACAAGAAGAAGTCTACATGATGCAGCCTCCATGATTCAAGGTTGCCAATCAATCACAGAAAGTTTGTAGATTAGTAAAAGCACTCTATGGTCTGAAACAAGCCCCTCGGGCTTGGTACATGAAAATTGATAAGTACCTAACAAATCATGGTTTTCAGCGGAGTCCATCTGATGCAAACCTGTATATCAAACATACCATTGATGATATTCTGTTTGTGGTTGTCTATGTGGATGATCTTATTATTACTGGCAGTTAACACATTTTATCCATGGGATCAATGATCTGAAATGTGTGAACAAAATATTTCTTATACAGAGATAGACAGTAGGGGCTTTTACTGGTTATTTCACCTTTACTAGAAAGGATGAAACCAGAAGCTTCTGGCCCTCTTACTAGCTCTGCCTAAAGAAATATGAAGTAACACTAAAAATGATCTAGCAATGAAATTATTTTTTCTCTGTTTGCAAAGTATTCATTAACCAATTTTATGTGTGAATAAGCAAGTTAAGGTATTCTGCAATGGAAGTAATGTGGTTTGGAATGGAACAAATGTGTTTTGATAACTGTATAAGTATCTTTGTGATAAGTGGACTTATTTAAATTTACTGTTTAATGTATTAAACTCTGGAAATAAGCAGCAAGAATTCACAGCATAATAACAAGCATCTGTTTAAGCAGTTCACCCCTCTCTTGCGCTACCTTTGCTGGGTCCAAAAGCCTCCAAATGGGCTTTTCCCTCTTCTATTAATGCTCAAAATAAGTTTTACACCATGAAGAAAGCCTCAAAAGGATGAAATAGCTGCAAATTCATAATCAAAATGCTGGAAATAGTAAAAATTGACTATTCATTCACCTCAAACAGATGAACATAGCCCAATACAACTGAACATTCCCATAGCCCTGGTGGCTCCACAAGAAATTCCGCTGATAAAACCTCTGACAGAGTGCCCTAATGGCTCTGCAACCTATTCCAACAGCTTCAGAATGTTCCAATACCCCCAAAACAAAAAAAAATTCGTTCCAAAAAGACTTCCCCAGCCAAAGTTATGACTGGAACTAACTTTGCCCAATTAGGGCTAGGAAAGCTCCACCAAATGTGGTGGAACTCCAGATAGGCCCAACAAAATAGGAGGTCGGCACTATAATTGGGTGCTCCGCCATATTGACCGCCAGTTAGAAGGTGCTAAGGGATAAAGTCCACGTGACCGGACCGTTCGGAATTAGGTTGAACGACTTTGAGTTATTTACGGGTTTGATTAATGTTTAAACCATATTATATAATATGGTGCCGAAACCCACGTGACCATAACATTTCAGGTTGCTCACCGTTTGAAATCGCCTCTGGTTCCGGGTAGTTGGTTGCATGCAGAGGGGGCTGGCCCCCTTTCGGGCCCCGCCCATATACAAATAAAACTTTAAATATACGTTCGGAACCATGGTTTATAAGAACCATTGTAACCCAACAGCTGGGCCGTTCAATTGTCTCTGCCCCGACCTGGGGTCAATCCCTACCGCGCCATATAAAATTTTATAACAACCATTTCCGTTTGACCTTAGGGCCACGTGGCGCCCTTTGATTGGCTACCTCTGGAATATTCTGCAAAATATTCTGTGGAATATTCCATGGAATATTCCCAGAATATTCTGTGGAATATTCTCTTTTTAATAAAAGATTTTTATAAAGTCAAATTGGCCATTTTTTTATTGAAATTGGCAAACTTCAAAGCTGAATAACTTTTCCATACAACGTTGATTTTCAGTGTCGTTCATGTCTACAGGATCGTTTTTTCGAGCTCTTTCCTATCATTCTGGTTTGGACCAATTCTGAGTAACTAATTTTTTGAGCATTTTTCCATAAAGGACTTGATCACTTGATCACGCCTCCGAAATGGGAAGCTTTTGGACCCTCAAAAGCTTTCACTTACCTGTTAAGAAGGTGAGGATACAGCCTCCTCACCTGTTCCAACTCCATCCATTTTTCCTTGCTTGGTTTACTGCCCTTTAGACCAACTCGAAGATATTCAACATCTCCCCTCCTTGAAGTGCATGTCCTTCTGTCAAGGATTGCATCTTCTTTTAGCTCATCCAAGAATTCTGGCGAGAAATATTCTATGGATGGTAGCTGAACATGATTTTCAGAATCATCAATAAGAGGAGGTTCATACAAACGTAAATTCTCCACACTAACAACGGAATACATTTGCATGTATGAAGGCAAATCTAGTTGAAAAGCATTATTTCAAACTTGTTTAAGGATTTTAAATGGACCATAACGAATAGGATTCAGCTTTTTACCTTCTCCTTGCATTCTATCCTTACTTATATGCAACCATACCTCATCTCCTTCCTGAAACTTGTGATCAATTCTATGTTTGTCATGTCTTCTTTGTACTTGCCTTGACTCTTTTCAAGCTGTTCTTGAACTTGCTGATGAATGAGCTGAATTATTTCAATGAACATGCGAGCTTTGTCAATGTCACTATGCCCATCAATGGCAACATCCTTCTCAAGAATTAAGTCTAATGGTGACTTAGGCAAATATCCAAAACAAGCTTCAAATGGTGAAGTATTTGTAGAAGAGTGCTTGGCCCGGTTGTAAGCATGCTGAATGTAATGCAAATGCTCATCCCAAAGCTTGGGATGCTTGCTGCAATAACCTCTCAAAAGATGCACAATGGTTCTGTTCACTACCTTTGTTTGGCCATCTATTTGTGGATGAAAAGTAGTAATTTTCTTCAAATTGGTGTCCATCATCTTCCACAGATTGGACCAAAAATTCCCAACAAATCTGGAATCCCTTTCACTAACAATAGAAGTAGGCAAGCCATAATGAACCCATACATGTTGAAAATATAAATCAGCAGTTTGTTCAGCAGTTATAGTTTTCTTGCATGGCATAAGAATACACATCTTGTTGAAACGATCAACTACTACAAAAAGATAATCATGCTGCTTTCTAGATAATGGTAATCCTCCAACAAAAGCCATAGAAACACTTTCCCATGGTCTAGAAGGTACCAGAAATGGTGTGTACAAACCAAGCTTCCTATTGCTAGGCTTTCTTGTGGCACACAATGAACAACCTCTAATGAAACGTGTAACAATATCTACCATGCAAGGCCAATAAAAATACCTCTGTAGATGTGCCATCGTTTTGCTTACACCAAAATGACCAGCAATAAGAGAAGAATGAGCTTCTCTCATCATGCTTAATCTCTCTCCTTGTGGTATACATAACTTTCCCAAGTGAAACAGCAAATTGTTATGCAAATGATAATCATTCTCCTCAACATGATTCCCTTTACTCAAGTTAGCATACACCTCTTTAAAATCTTCATCTGATGCATACTATTCTATGTAGCTCTCATGCACAATAGAATCATTCTTAAGCAAAGTACTAGCACTAATAATAGGCCTTGAAAGCATATCAGCAACTTTATTGAGAATACCTTTCTTGTACCTTATTACCAAGTGAAATTGTTGTAGGAAACCCATCCATCTGAAGTGACATGACTGCTGCAATTTACTTTGCGACTGCAAATACTGTAAAGGCTGATGGTCGGTATGAATAATTGTTTCTTTGCCCATCAAATAGTGCTTCCACTTTTTGACGCTTTGTACCAATGCATACAACTCCTTATCATATGTAGGATAATTCACAACAACACCATTAAATGTCTCAGAATGAAAAGAGATAGGCTTGCCATGCTCTAAGAGAACTACACCCATGGCATAATCACTAGCATCTGTTTGAATCTCGAATGGCTGTCTCAAATCTGGTAATGCAAGAACCGGAGCTGAAATGATCTTTTCTTTCAAAGATTCAAAAGATTTTTGTTGCTTACTTCCCCATTGGAAAGCACGCTTCACACTTGTCACTGCATTCATAGGAGCTGCTATGGCAGAAAAGTTAGCAATAAACTTTCTCCAATACTGAGCTGCACCCAAAAAACTTCTTACCTCTGTAATGGATTTGGGAGTAGGCCAATTCACAATGGCTTCTACTTTGGAAGGATCAATTCTCAAAGCACCTCCACCTACTATGTGTCCCAAATAAACCAAAGAAGTCTTTCCAAATTCACACTTTGACATTTTAAGAAATAACTAATTTTTCTTCAAAACATCAAGTACTTTACTGAAATGCATGACATGATCTTCTCCTGTCTTGCTGAAAATTAAGATGTCATCTAAGTAGAAAATAACAAAATCATCAAGAAAAGGACGTAAGACATCATCCATTACCCGCATGAAAGTTGCAGGTGCATTGCATAAACCAAATGACATCACAAGCCACTCAAAGAGTCCTTGTTTGGTTTTGAAAGCTGTCTTCCAAATGTCACTTTCTTCAATTCTCACTTGATGATAACCACTTCGTAAGTCTAACTTAGTGAAATATCTTGCATCTTTGAGCTGATCTAACAAATCATCTATTCTTGGAAGTGGGTAACGATTCTTTACCGTTATCTTGTTTAAAGCTCTGAAGTCAACACACATACGCCAAGTTCCATCTTTCTTTGGAATCAACACTATTGGTGACCCACATGGCGAAGTTCTTGGCCTTATGAAACCCTTGCCCAACAACTCTTTAATCTGCTTCTTTATTTCAGCATTCTCCATGATAGACATGCGATACATGCCTACGTTAGGAAGTGGACAATCTGGATGTAAATGGATTTCATGATGAATCTCCCTTTTAGGAGGAAAACCTGTTGGTTCCTGAAACATCTCATGATGTGCATCAACTACATCATATAAATCAGATTTAAGCTTTGCATTGCAATTTTCAAATGACTCATGATTCACATCAACCTTTGGCTTGACCATAAGAAGTACAAAACTCTTGCTTGAATTGACTAGTCTTTTTACCTGTCCCGCATTTACCATCGCTATATTTGTCTTCTTGCGATGATCTCTGACAATAAACTCCTTGCCATCTTTGAAAAGATGATATTTATTTTCATGGCGATGGAAGATCGCTTTCCTGTCAAATAAGTAAGGACTTCCCAAAACAATAACAGATATATCAAGCGGCACCACATCAAATTCAACTGTGTCAATAAAGTGCGCAGTTATTGCAAAGCACTTTCTTGAGACTTGCAAGTTGGCATCCTTGCATATCCACCCAAGTGGATAAGGCTTCAGATGTGGAATGGTCTCAAGTTTAAGATGCTTGACCAAGTCTTCAGATACGAGGTTAGCTTGTGACCCACTGTCAAACAATGTGTCAATTTTGGTATGTTTTGAAACTACCCTCACATGGAACAATTCAATTCTTTCTTCCTCATTAGGAGCTTGTGTATGACAGTTTGAAGAACTAGCACTTGCTTGAGTTTCAATTTCCTTCCCTTTCAAACTTTTCAAACCCATGGCTGCAATTTTTGTTTCGTCACCTGAATCATCACCTAAATCTTGTGGTGTACTTGTAGTAGCTGCTTTTTTCTTCTTTCCCTTGTTTTTGTTAAACTGGTTTCTCTTTTCAGGATGAAGTTTCCAACAATTTTTCTCTTCATGAGCACTCTTTGAACAATGTTTACAAATGACCTTTTCATCCTCTTGTTTGATAGATGCATTTTTCTTGCCTTTTCCTTTGTTTTTCTCTTTTTTCTTTCCTTTGAAAGTCTTGTTTCTACCCTCATCAAAAGTATTCTTTCCTCTAGCTTCTAAATGTGTAGCCTGCACATAGAATTCATCTAAGCTGATAGGATTAAACATTAGGATAGTATGTTTAAGGTAACTGTGAAAACCTCCTATGTATTTCAACAAGGTGTCTTGAATTTGTAAGTCTACCCCAAGTAAGAGTGCTCTCCTTCTAAACTCTTGGGTATAATCTTGCACATTTTGACCCTTAAGTTGCCTAAAATTTTTCCAATTCATAATTGCCTTCTGAATATGAGCAAGAGGATAAAACTGTTTCTTAATAACAGTAATAAACTCAATCCAAGTTAGAGTTATCTTACCATGCTTTTTGATTTCCTCTCTGGTCTTGGCTTCCCACCAAACCAAAGCTGCTCCATCCATTCTCAATGAGGCTAATTGAATTTTTGTGTCATCATCATGCAAATTCTAAATTCTTAGATAGACTTCCAGCTGTCTAATCCAGTTATCCAATTTTTCTGCATTCACATCACCATTAAACATCGACAACTCAAACTTCACATCAAGCTTTAACAAAGGATTTCTAAGAGATGTTTTTGTTTTGTGTGACTGATTAACAGAAGTTGAAGAGGATGATGTGGAGGAAGAGGATGACGATGGAGATGGTGGATCACCATTTCCTCCATTCCCTTTATTAGACTTATCATTGTTTTTCTTCCCTCCTGAAGAATCTCCTTCTTCTCTTTGGTTTCTAGACCCTTCTCCAACAATCCTATCATTTCTCTCCTGATAGAGGATCCTAACCATTTTAGTCATGTCCAAGAAAGCTTTTATAAAGACTCTTTCTTCTTCCTTGGGATCCATTTCCTCATGTACTTCTCCATCTCTGGAAGACATGTTTATGGCTGATTCTAAGGCTAATGAGGATGAAATGGAAGGTGGAGATAATGGCACCCTAGCCCTCCTTGGTTGAGGATTATCTTGTTCTCTAACCAATTTACCTTCCCCTCTTTTCAATTTCAGCCTAGTAAGCATCAAATTTGCAGAACAACACAATTTTCTTGCACAAAATTCACAAACTTTTGAGAAAAACCTAGAGCTCTGATACCAATCTGATCTGAAATGTGTGAACAAAATATTTCTTATACAGAGATAGACAGTAGGAATCTAACTTGGTTGTTATACCTTTGCTCAGAGAAAAGGTTAAACGAAGCTTAGAGCCCTCTGCAAACTGCCTATAAAGAAAATATAAAGCCAACACTAAACGATCTAACGATAAAAATTATTTGTTTTACGTTTTAAAGTGTTGATAATAAATTTTATGTGAATGTGGCAGGTTATTATGATGAGATAATGTCAGTTTGGAATGGAACAAATATGTTTTGATAACTGTATAAGCCTTTTTGTGTTAAGAGGACTTATTTAAATTTACTGTTTAATGGATTAAACTTTGGAAATAAGCAACAAAAATTTAGAGCATAATAACAAGCATCTGTTTAAACAGTTCACCCCTCTCTTGGGCTGCCTCTGCTAGGTCCAAAAGCCTCCAAATGGGCTTTTTGTTGAGAATGCAGCAAGATGATGGAGCTTAGTGAAATGAAGTCGCCTTCACTAAGTGGGCCCGCAGGCAAATTCTGGCGCAAAGTCTATTTTTAGACTATGTCTATTTTTAGACATACGGAGCTTAATTTGGGAATTCTACTTGAAGATTCTTGGAGTATGCGACATGTCGGTAAAAATAGATGAGACCCTAATTTTTAGGACCCAGGCTATTTTTAGACTGATCTCCTAAAAATATGGAAGTCAAATATTATTTACCCTTAATAATATTTTGACTATAAACAGCAGTTTACTCTCTTGGCGCACTTCGGTTTGAGTCATGGAGGTGGCTCATGCAACTGACACAAGGAATCACGTGGTTCCTAGGGTTTGATGGCATCTTGCATGGTTGGCTTCAGTTAGACTTCAGTGGCAGAAGTTTTGGAGGAGTTAACGGGACAAATAGTGGAGT